>JACEGR010002673.1:0-122480 GCA_014170235.1 Listronotus bonariensis | reverse complement strand
AAGCTTAAGTAGGAATTTCTCAACTAAAAAATAAGAAAAAAGTTAATGTCAAAATTTTATGTTTTTTTTTAATAACTTTTTATAGCATTCGGTAAATTTGGAAAACATTTTTTTAAATGTAAAAGATAATAAAAATTATTTAGTTACCTTATTACCCTCTATTTCAAAATAAGACACAAAAATTTTATATCAATACATGTCCTAAAAGTTTTAGTTTTTTGAACAACGGGGTGTTAAGAAAAAAGATATATCGATTTTTTTATAATACATAACTCTGAGGTATACCAACTTCCAAAAAAATAATAGTGTCGTCCATAAAAGGATCAAGGTAAATTAACACCCCATAGTTAAAAAACTAAGACATGAAGAACTTGTGGTCATATGAAGTTGTTTTTCCTATTTTTCATTGTAGAATCGCCCCTTAAATTTTATCGCTAGAGTATATAAAAAAATTATAAAAAAATCAAATTTACGAGTGTGATAGCCTTAATGAGCATTAATTTTTCTGAAAATTAGCAAAAACAACTGATATAAGCAATAAATAAAAATCTGCATAATTTTATTTTAAATAAAACAATAATAAATTCATGAACATCAAATAATTAGATTCTTATAATAGTTACTAAAAATTACTGAATTAACCAAATGAACATAATTTCTTGTGTTTTGTACGATAAAAAATAAAAAAGTTAAGAAAGATGTAAATTTTTAACTTGGTACCCGGTACATTTTTTTACTTTACGGTACTTATACGACATTGTTTCAAACATTAGAGAAAATATTGGTATACATCAGTATGATAATTGTTATTGTTTATAATATCTGTTTATTGAAGTTTAATTCAATATTTAATTTATTCTAATAGCTACCTAAGAAAATTCAGTGGCGTACCATTTTTTAATTAAAAATATTTAACTTAACCCTTTCATGAACGACATAATTTTTTGTGCGTAGAAGGCGTCCCTCAATTTTTTTCAAAATATCTAATTTGATATAAGAGTTATAAAAAAAAACATTTTTTTACCACCCTGTAGTTCAAAAACTAAGACGCTTAGGACATATTTCATAGGAAGTTTTTTTCATATTTTTTTTGTAGAATAAGCCCTTAAAATTTGTCGGTTAAGTTGTGGAAGACCCTGTATATGTATTTGTGTAATAAAAAAAACTTTTAAATTATTTTTAAGAGCTAAACTGCTCATTTTTTTTTGTTATATTATTGTATTAAAACTAGCTCTTTATAACATCGTTACCATAATTCGCAATTGAGATTTTTGCACCACAATGCACAGACAATTAACAAACGTTAGCCAAAAACCACATAACTCCATTTATAATAAAATTACTATTAGGTAACAATTAATTTAATATATAAAAAAATCTAAATAATTGGTAAACAACAAGTTTTTCTTATCTCCGGTAAAATTTTCAATTATGCAGGTACGAGATTTTCGGAATTAGGGTAACGAGATATAGGGTTTTTCTAAATGCTCTGTACAAAAATGCTATCATAAACTAGTTGGGTCAAAATACAACTATCTAACACAATTTACCTTAGTCGAAAAGTTAATTGTTTTTGAGATACAGGGTGTCAAAGTTTTTATTTGATTTTAGTTATTTTTAAATATTTTATTTATTATTGGATTTTTTTTTACAAAATTTGGAATTCGGGGCTTTTTTAAAGTTGCAAATCAGACGTTATTCATATTTTTGCTGTTAAATGTAGAGGGAGTCTATACACTGGCCTTATCCAATTCACTTTTTTTTATAAATTCTATCGTTATCCAGCTACATTCCGTGTCGAATTTGGTGGTCCACCTGTATATTGAAAAACATATTTAAAATAGGTAATATAAAATAAAAACTTTTACACCCTGTACTCGGAAACCATAAATATATTGACTAATGTAAATTGCGTTAGATCGTTAATATGGCCTAAGGAATTTGTGTTAGTATTTTTACAGACCTTTTAGAGACACCCTGCATAAATATAAATCATAAAGTTGGACTGACTAGTGCTAAGTACTAGGTAATCATTTTTAAGTCGGCACTATTGCTAACTTCTTTATTATTGGAGATACGAACTTGGTTAAATTAGCAAAGTGACGCTGATTAACGTGCTGCCAACAGGAAAACAATTGAATATCGTATTTTTCGATTTATTGCAAAAAATATACTTTTCCTAAATAAAACACCGTGTATATTATATCACCATTTGAAAGATCTATCAAAGACCATTGAAAAAGGTCCATATGTTATATCCAATTTTTAAGAGTTTCGGAAATATGGCCATCCTCGGGAATTTGATAGTAAACTGGCAATACACCTCTGTATTCCATTCATTATTAAATAAATATTTTAAGAAGCTTTAAGAAAATATCACATTTGATATGTCTATTTCTTATAGTTTTGGAAATATGGCTGTCCAAATCTGAAAATTATGTTAAATTTTTATTTTCTCTACAGCTTCAAGCTATAAGCACCAAGTTTAGTGTCGAGGATAAAATAGACATATATAAATATCTTCTATTTTTTAGATTTGAATGGCCATATTTCCAAAATAATAAGAGATAGACATATCAAATGTGGTATTTTCTTAAAGCTCTTTAAATATCTATTTAATGGTGATGCAATATACAGGGTGTTCTATTAAAAAAGTCAGTATACCATCAAATTCCCGAAAATGGCCATATTTCCGAAACTATTAAAAATTGTATATAACACATGAGGACTTTTTTAATGGTCTTTGATAGATCTTTCGAATAGTGATATAATATACAGGGTGTTTCATTTAAAAAAGTATCTTTTTTGCAATAAATGAACACCCGATGTTTAATTGTTTTTGTTGGCAGCATGTTTATCGGCGAAAAAATGGTACTACTTTGCTAATTTAACGGACTTCGTATCTCCAATAATAAAAAAGTTGGCAATAGGGCCGACTTAAAAATGATCACCCTGTATAATGGTAATTAAATTAGGTGTCCTTATTATTGTAAAAACACAGGTAATGATGTTTATGAGGCGGTATTAAAACTGGGGTATTTATAAAATTATAGGTCAAGAGGGCTTTCCAGGTAGACTATTAGGTAATTGAATTGTTTCAAATCAGGTAGAGTAATTTACAATTTTTAATGGATATTAATAGGAGCTGTGAGTTCGTTACTGGGATAGAAAAGATTTACATAATTTTCTATTTTATTCATTTTTTACCTTTATTCGTTACAAAACTTTTTTTCGTGACGAAAAATATATCCCATTATTTCTATTGACAGGTGCTAAAATGTGACTTTAATATATTGTATTAATATGTTTTTCCAACATTTCCAAGTCTTCGTTTTTTCCGTCATAGAAAAAGTAGTATATGATACAAGGGAAACATTTTAGATTTTAGTTCCCGGTTTTTGTCTTCCTTCGCTTCGCATCGGGAGACAACACATCCTCGAGCTAAAATCTAGAGCTTTTTCTCTTGTCTAATAAAAATTCCTAATATGCCTCAATCATTTAAAGACGGTCTACAAAAAACTAAATATTAGTTTAAACATAGCGTAGATGTCCTGGCAAATTTATAAAAATTATATTTTTATTATACCATTTGAAGGCAGTGAATCAGATTGCTTTCTGAATTATTGCATCGTAAAAATATAGTCTTCGGAAGGTCTTAGCAAATGAAAATTTTTATTTATCAACTTCACGAAAGTAAGAAAAGTAGAGAAAGTAAATAAAATACATTTCCACAACAGTATGTTGGATGTCATATATAGCAATTTTTTTTATGCAAAATTATTTCTATTTTTAAATGTATACATACTTTTTAAGCGAAAATTAAATAAATACTGAGTTATTTTTGATGCCGTAGCACGTTACAGAACGTGATTCGCTGCTGTTTTTTAAATATTTGTTTGAGAAAAGTTGCATATTGAAAAGTTTCTTAAAATGATCCAAAGATTATCGAAAGTTGGTTATTTTTACGGTTTTGTAATTTTGGGAAATTTAATGTGTTAATTATTACCATTACCAAAAATCAATTAACTTTCCGATAATCTTTGGATCATTTTAAGAAACTTTTCTATAATCAACTTTTTCTCAAAAACAAATATTTATAAAACGGCAGCGAATCGCGTTTTAGCTAGTTTAACGTGCTACGGCATCCTCTTAAGCTGATATATTTTTCTTTAACACTGTATAGCATGTGCAGCAAAATACAAGTTTAAAAAATGGCTTTCTTGTCATTACTTTCCTACCACTTTAGATATTATTACAAAATTTGGCACACTTCTTTTTACCATTACATTTTTTGCTGTAAAAGTAAAAAAATACAAGTGGCGTTCGAACAAGATTTGTGTTGAATTTTTTTCCAGAAGAAATAGTACGCCACTGTTTTTCTAAATTAAATTATTTTGAAAAAATAATTTACTTTGGAGTGAATTTACCTCTTATTTTTTAATACGACGAACGGTTTTCGTTTAAATAAATAAAATCCATTTTTGATGCACGGCAAAATCGCTAAAATCTAATATTGGGGTTTGTATGTAAAATTCGTTTTTTTCCTAATTTGTATTAAAAAAGATAAAAAATTTACATTACTAAAATTTAAACTTAATAAAAAAATATTGGTAGTTATAATTTTTAATGAAAGTCAAAAACGAATTTTACATACAAAACAACATATTAAATTTTAGCGATTTTGCCATGCATCAAAATGGGTTTTATTTTTTTAAACAAAAACCGTTCGTCGTACAAAAAATAACATGAGACCAAAGTCAGTCAAGTAAATAATTATTTTAAAAATACTGTTGATTCGAAGAAAAAGCACTGGCGTACTATTTTTTCTTGAAAAAAATCAAGGCAAATCATGTCCGAACGAAAAAAAATTAAATACTTTTACAACCAAAAATGTAAGTGTAATGGTAAAAGAAGTGTAACAAATTTCGTGATAATATCTGAAGTGGTAGGAAAGTTATGACAAAAAGACAATTTTTATTAAAACTTCAACATTATTTTACATTTTTTTGTATTTTCTTGCGTTCTATACAGTGTTAAGGAAAATATCAACTTAAAAATAACCCTGTACATGTATCACTTGCTAACTTTATCATAGCTGAAGAATAAAAATGTTCTGTTTCCAATTTTTCTCAAATTCTGATGTAAAGGCTTTTCGTTCCTTCCAAGTCAATCCCACATGTGTAAATTTTGCAATTACAAAGAAAAATGCACAACTTTTGCGTCTGTACCTTGCATACAGTATGTCCACGGATGAACTATACAAGAGGACAAATGGGCCAAAAATTTTAATGTTTAAGGAAGTCGTTAGGGGCCCCAAAACTACAAAAATTTGTTTTGGGATCATATTTTTTTATTCGTTTTACACCTTTTTTAACTAGTTTTACCTGATATTAATAAACGATTTTTTTAATGTCATTTTATTTAATATATATTTATAATACAAAAATGTAAAAACTAAATAAAAAAGTGTAAAATTTGTAATATAATAAAAATATAATACTAAAATAAAATGGATATTTTATGTGAAATTTCAAATATAATTTCCTTATTTAATTCTAAAAACCTTTTATATTTGCCATTTTGCTGAATTAATAAAAATAAAGGCAGTTACCTCCTGGTCCATTTCACATTTTTGTACTTTTTGGAGCCCCCATAAAAACAAAACAATTTTCTCTAAGTGAATCTTGTTTTTTTTAAACAAAAGCAGTTTCCATACACGACTTTCTTAAACATTAAAATTTTTGGTCCATTTGTTTCATTGTAAAGTCCATCCGTGGACATACTCTATTTCAATGTATACCCTTGATGACGTAAATTAAATTGTAAACTATTTTTTTCTTGAAAAAAATTATTTCAAATCTTGTCCGAACGCCACTGGTTAAAATGTTTTAGAAACTTTTACAGCGAAACATGTGTAATGTCCAAAAAAGTGTACCAAATTTTGTTATAATATCTGGAGTGGTAGAAAAATAATGACAAAAATGTTTATTTTTTTTAAACTTTAACACCCTGTATCGTTGAAACAAAGCCTTTTCGGACAAAATTTTATCTGAAAAATTTCTTATTTTGTAACAGCCTAAAAATAACTTATATATAATATCCATGTATAAACTATATTTTTAAGTTTGGCAACAAAAATAATTTATTTTAAACCTATATAAACATTAAAATTAAAATTAGCTTAATATCATTTGTGCGACCCTTTGATGATATGTATACAATCCTTTTATGACAGGTAGAGCCCCTTGTTTGTTAAATAAAATTACACCTGAGAATGAGGTAAACAATCGTCCCTTCCTAATTACCTTGTACACGCCCATCAGGTATAAATACAGATTTGTCTTTGAACGAAACCTAATTGTTTTGTAAACATCGTACTAACAACCACAGTCCGAAATTAATACAGTGCTGCTCTGTGAGTACTATATTTTTGAGATCATGGAAACTAAAGCTAAACCAGTCAAAAGCAATACTTCCAGTATGGATACCAAAAAACGTAAAAGAAGTTCCAGCATTACCATATCCGGGGAAAGTTTACCAAAAGTGCCAAAATTTGAAAACAAGAAAGAAGACCCGACCTCTGATAACAAAATCATGGTTTTAAAAGAATCAAACTTTACCCAAACGCTTCTGGACGCCAAGAAGTTAACTGCTGGAATTGATTCGCAGTTGGGATTTAGCTTTGAAAATGTGCTAAATGCCTTGAATCCACAGATAAAATCACGAACAGTTCATGGAAAATGTGCTTCAAAACCACTCAGAAGAAGAAAGAAAATGTATTAAAGACGGACAAGCAACCTTGCCAGAATAAGACAGCTGTGGTCCCTGATCACTGCTCTAAAGGACAAAAAGTGACCGAAATGCTACTACTAAAAAGCCTCAGCAGAAGTCGATGAAGGTTCACGTACCAGAGTCCAAGGACCACAAGAAATCTTCCAATTCGCCAAGCATAAAGCCTAATATGAATAAACTAAGTTCTTCTTTACGTTTACCAAAGACTGACAGACAACCTTGCCAAAATATGATAGTGAAGGTCACTGACGACGCATTAAAGGCTACTGCTGAAAAATTTAAGCAAAATAAGACGGTTCCAGTCGTTGTGCCAGCCCATGTCCTTAAGAAAATTAATACCAAGCAATCTGTCAATGTACCAACCATAATACCTATCCGAAATAAGGTTGAAAGTTCTTTAAATTTACCGGATAGACAGTCATGCCAAAAATTTAATGGATAAATGTACTAAGGGACCCACGATTAGTGGAAAAAATACATTGAAGTCTACCCAAAACAAGGTGGTAAATATGCAAGTGACCAAGGAGAAGTCCAAGAGAATGAGTTTTGAAGAAAGATGCATTCAATTGTTTGGAGAAGACTAAAATATGTGTAAAAAGGGACTATTAAAAAGTGTGTATAAAACGATCTTTGTAAAATTTAATTGTAAGTTTAAATAAATTATGTAAATAAAACTGTAAGGTAAATTTTGTAAATATGAATATTTCTTTCCGGACTTATCTGAAATTGTTTTGATTTTCAAAAATTTTGTAAGTTTGTATATAATAAACTATGGTATTCTCATAAAACTTTTTTATTTCTTTAATTTCTAGACTTAAAGCTTAGGTGTGCCGTTCTGATAAAACATGTTTGTCTTTATTTTTATAAATGTACAGAAACATATGAAAATTGTATTAAATTAGTTTTATTTAATTTATAACTTTAAATGTTTCTTTTTTATATAAGCAAAATAAATGACATGAAAATATACTTTGTTGTTTTATTTTTTTACCAAACTCATCTTGGAGATTTATTTATGGGGGATCTTTGAAAATGATCATAGTAGTTTTTCCTCTATTAGTTGTCTTTAAAACTTCTTGAGGACAAAATAATTTGAAATAAATTTAAATATTTTATAATGCTACAAATAATAAATAGTATCAGCAATACCCATTTCTTTGACATGTAAAAATTAGGGTGTTAATTTTTTGGCTTAATTCACTATCATTGGTATAAAGGGTAACGAGAATGTCTACTTTACGACAGGCTTTAAAAGGAATTTTCCAACTGCAAAAATAAGAAAAAAGTGCTGTTAAAATTTTAAGATATTTTTTTTAATAACTTTATTCGGTTTTTTTTTGTTAAATTTGGAAAACTTTTTTTGTAAAAGATAATAAAAATAATATTTTTACTTTTATATTAGTTACTTTATTACCCTCTATTTCAAAAAGTAAGACACAGAAATTTCGTATCAATAAATGTCCTTAAAGTGTTAGTTTTTGAACTACTGAGTGCTAAAAAAATCGTTTTTTTTTATAATACATTTTGGGTATACCAACTTAGATATTTCTTAAAAATTTAAGGGTCGTTTCATGCATCAAAACATATTTTCAACTTACAAGAAAAAAAAATTAGTGTCTTCAATTTTTAAGAGTTTCGGAAATATGGCCATCCTCGGAAATTTGATAGTGAACTGGCATTTTTTTTTAATGGAACACCCTGTATTCCATTCATTATTAAATAGATATTTTAAGAAGCTTTAAGAAAATATTACATTTAATATGTCTATTTCTTATAGTTTTGGAAATATGGCTGTCCAAATCTGAAAATTATGTTAAATTTTTATTTTCTCTACAGCTTCAAGCTATAAGCACCAAGTTTAGTGTCGAGGATAAAATAGACATATTATAAATATCTTCTATTTTTTAGATTTGAATGGCCATATTTCCAAAATAATAAGAGATAGACATATCAAATGTGGTATTTTCTTAAAGGTCTTTAAATATCTATTTAATGATGATGCAATATACAGGGTGTTCTATTAAAAACAAGTCTGTTTACCATCAAATTCCCGAAAATGGCCATATTTTCGAAACTATTAAAAATACATATAACACATGAGGACTTTTTAATGGTCTTTGATAGATCTTTCGAATAGTGATATAATATACAGGGTGTTTTATTAAAAAAGTATCTTTTGCAATAAACACCCGATGATTAATTACACATTTACACAATTCTCTATTTTATTATTATTTTTTTACCTTTATTCGTTACAAATAATTTTTTTCGTGACGGAAAAAATGTACCATTATTTCTATTGACAGGTGCTAAGATGTGACTTTAATATATTGTATTAATATGTTTTTCCAACATTTCCAAGTCTTCGTTTTTCCGTCATAGAAAAAAGTAGTATATGATACAAGGGAAACATTTTAGATTTTAGCTCCCGGTTTTTGTCTTCCTTCGCTTTGCATCGGGACACAACACAACCGCGAGCTAAGATCTAGAGCTTTTTCTCTTGTATAATAAAAATTCCTAATATGCCTCAACCATTTAAAGAAAGGTCTACAAAAAACTAAATATAAGTTTAAACATAGCGTTGATGTCCTGGCAAATTTATAAAATTATATTTTTATTATACCATTTGAAAGCAGTGAATCAGATTGCTTTCTGAATTATTGCATCGTAAAAATATAGTCTTCGGAAGGTCTTAGCAAATAAAAATTTTTAGTTATCAACTTCACGAAAGTAAGAAAAGTAGAGAAAGTAAAGAAAGTAAATAAAATACATTTTCACAAGAATGTTTGTATGTTGGATGTCCGGGTGGTCTCAAGAAGGTTCTGGTTTCGTTTTATAGCAAATGATTTTTTTAAGCAAAACTATTTCTATTTTTTAAATTTTTATATACATACTTTTAAGCGAAAATTAAATAAATACAGGGTTATTTTTAAGTTGATATTTTCCTTTTAACACTGTATAGCATGTAAGAAAATAAGAATTTTTTTGTCCGAAAATGCTTTGTTTTCAAAATACAGGGTGTTAAAGTTTAAAAAATTGCCTTTCTTGTCATTACTTTTCTACCACTTTAGATATTTTTACCAAATTTGGTACACTTCTTTTGGCCATTACATTACATGTTTTGCTGTAAAAGTTAAAAAAATACCAGTGGCGTTCGAACAAGATTTGTGTTGATTTTTTTCCAGAAGAAATAGTACGCCACTGTTTTTTCTTTGAATTAAATTATTTTTGAAAACATAATTTACATTGGAGTGAATTTAACTCTTATTTTTTAATACGACGAACGGTTTTCGTTTAAATGAATAAAATCCATTTTGATGCACGGCAAAATCGGTAACATCTCTCTCTCTCATCTGATATGGGGTTTTATATGTAAAATTCGTTTTTTTTTCTAATTTGTATTAAAAAAGTAAAAAATTTAACTACAATTTAAACTTAATAAAAAAATAATAATATTTGGTAGTTTTAAATTTTGTTAAAAGTCAAAAACGAATTTTACATACAAAACACCATATTAAATTTTAGCGATTTTGCCATGCATCAAAATGGGTTTTATTTTTTTAAACAAAATACCGTTCGTCGTACAAAAATAACAAGAGACCAAAGTCAGACAAATAAATAATTATTTTAAAAATACTATTGATTCGAAGAAAAAGCACTGGCGTACTATTTTTTTCTTGAAAAAATCAAGGCAAATCATGTTCGAACGAAAAAAAAATTAAATACTTTTACAACCAAAAATGTAAGGTAATGGTAAAAGAAGTGTAAACAAATTTCGTGATAATATCTGAAGGGTAGGAAAGTTATGACAAAAAAGACATTTTTTCTTAAAACTTCAAAATTATTTTACATTTTTTTGTATTTTCTTGCATTCTATACAGTGTTAAGAGGAAAATATCAACTTAAAAATAACCCGGTACATGTGTCACTTGCTAACTTTATCATAGCTGAAGAATAAAAAATTTTCCAATTTTTTCTTAAATTCTGATGTAAAAGGCTTTTCGTTCCTTCCAAGTCAATCCCACATGTGTAAATTTTGCAATTATAAAAAAATGCACAACTTTTGCGTCTGCACTTTGTATACAGTATGTCCACGGATGAACTTTACAAGAGGACAAATGGGCCAAAAATTTTAATGTTTAAGAAAGTCGTGTATGGCAACTGCTTTGCTTCTTAAAAAAAAGCAAGATTCACTTTGAAAATTTTTTTTTTGTACAGGGGCCCCAAAAACTAGGGAATTGAACCAAGAGAAAACTGCCTTTATTTTTATAATTCAGCAAAATGTCAAATAAAAAGGTTTTTAGATTTGTATAAGCATCTTAAATTTGAAATTTCACATAAATTAAACAATTATTTTTTGGATCATATTTTTTTATTCGTTTTACACCTTTTTAACTAGTTTTACCTGATTTTAATAAACGATTTTTTTAATGTCATTTTTTAAAAATATATTTTAATACAAGAATGTAAAAACTAAATAAAAAGGTGTAAAATTTGAATAAATAAAAATATAATACTAAATAAAATGGTTATTTTATGTGAAATTTCAAATTTAATTTCCTTATTTAATTCTAAAAAACCTTTTATATTTGCCATTTTGCTGAATTAATAAAAATAAAGGCAGTTACCTCCTGGTTCATTTTCACATTTTTGTACTTTTTGGAGCCCTGTAAAAAACAAAACAAATTTCTCTAAGTGAATCTTGTTTTTTTAACAAAAGCAGCGACTTTCTTAAACATTAAAATTTTTGGTCCATTTGTTTCATTGTAAAGTTCATCCGTGGACATACTGATTTCAATATAACCCTTGATGACGTAAATTAAATTTTAAACTATTTGTTTCTTAAAAAAGATTATTTCAAATCTTGTCCGAACGCCACTACTTAAAATGTTTGAAAAACTTTTACATCAAAACATGTTAATGTCCAAAAAAAGTGAACCACATTTTGTTATAATATCTGGAGTGCTAGGAAAATTATGACAAAAATGCATTTTTTTTTAAACTTTAACACCCTGTATCTTTGAAACAAAGCATTTTCGGACATAATTTTATCTGAAAAAATTCTTATTTTGTAACAGCCTAAAAATAACTTAGATATAATATCCACGTATAAAACTATATTTTTTAAGTTTGGCAACAACAAATAATTTATTTTAAACCTATATAAACATTAAAATTAAAATTAGCTTAATATCATTTGTGTGACCCTTTGATGATATGTATACAATCCTTTTATGACAGGTAAAGCCCCTTGTTTGTTAAACAAAATTACACCTGAGAATGAGGTAAACAATCGTCCCTTACTAATTACCTTGTACACGCCCATCAGGTATAAATACAGATTTGTCTTTGAACGGAACCTAATTGTTTTGTAAACATCGTACTAACAACCACAGTCCGAAATTAATACAGTGCCGCTCTGTGAGTACTATATTTTTGAGATCATGGAAACTAAAGCTAAACCAGTCAAAAGCAATACTTCCAGTATGGATAACAAAAACGTAAAAGAAGTTCCAGCATTACCATATCCGGGGAAAGTTTACCAAAAGTGCCAAAATTTGAAAACAAGAAAGAAGACCCGACCTCTGATAACAAAATCATGGTTTTAAAAGAATCAAACTTTACCCAAACGCTTCTGGACGCCAAGAAGTTAACTGATGGAATTGATTCGCAGTTGGGATTTAGCTTTGCAAATGTGCTAAATGCCTTGAATCCACAGATAAAATCACGAACAGTTCATGGAAAATGTGCTTCAAAAACCACTCAGAAGAAGAAAGAAAATGTATTAAAGACGGACAAGCAACCTTGCCAGAATAAGACAGCTGATCACTGCTCTAAAGGACAAAAAGTGACCGAAATGCTACTACTAAAAAGCCTCAGCAGAAGTCGATGAAGGTTCACGTACCAGAGTCCAAGGACCACAAGAAATCTTCCAATTCGCCAAGCTTAAAGCCTACTATGAATAAACTAAATTCTTCTTTACGTTTACCAAAGACTGACAGACAACCTTGCCAAAATATGATAGTGAAGGTCACTGACGACGCATTAAAGGCTACTGCTGAAAAATCTAAGCAGAATAAGACGGTTCCAGTCGTTGTGCCAGCCCATGTCCTTAAGAAAATTAATACCAAGCAATCTGTCAATGTACCAACCATAATACCTATCCGAAATAAGGTTGAAAGTTCTTTAAATTTACCGGATAGACAGTCATGCCAAAAATTTAATGATAAACGTACTAAGGGACCCACGATTAGTGGAAAAAATACATTGAAGTCTACCCAAAACAAGGTGGTAAATATGCAAGTGACCAAGGAGAAGTCCAAGAGAATGAGTTTTGAAGAAAGATGCATTCAATTGTTTGGAGAAGACTAAAGTATGTGTAAAAAGGGACTATTGAAAAGTGTGTATAAAACGATCTTTGTAAAATTTAATTGTAAGTTTAAATAAATTATGTAAATAAAACTAAGTTAAATTTTGTAAATATGAATATTTCTTTCCGGACTTATCTGAAATTGTTTTGATTTTTAAAATTTTGTAAGTTTGTATATAATAAACTATGGTATTCTCATAAAACTTTTTATTATTTAATTTCTACACTTAAAGCTTAGGTGTGCCATTCTGATAAAACATGTTTGTCTTTATTTTTATAAATGTACAGAAACATATGAAAATTGTATTAAATTAGTTTTATTTAATTTATAACTTTAAATGTTTCTTTTTTATATAAGCATAATAAATGACATAAAAATATACTCTGTTGTTTTATTTTTTACCAAACTCATATTGGAGATTTATTTATGGGGGATCTTTGGAAATGATCATAGTAGTTTTTTCCTCTATTAGTTGTCTTTAGAACTTCTTTAGGAACAAAATAAATTTGAAATAAATTTAAATATTTTATAATGCTACAAAAAGAAATAGTACCAGCAATACCCATTTCTCTGACATGTAAAAATTATGGTGTTATTTTTTGACTTAATTCACTATCATTGGTATAAAGGGTGTCGAGAATGTCTACTTTACGACAAGCTTTAGTAGGAATTTCCCAACTGAAAAATAAGAAAATAAAGTTGATGTCAAAATTTTAAGATTTTTTTTTGAATAACTTTTATACCAATTCGTTTTTTTGTTAAATTTTGAAAACATTTTTTTTTAATGTAAAAGATAATAAAAATTATATTTTTACTTTTTATATTAGTTACTTTATTACCCTCTATTTCAAAAAGTAAAACTCAAAAATTTCGTATCAATACATGTCCTAAAAGTGTTAGTTTTTTAACTAGGAGTGTTAAAAAAATATATTGTTTTTTTATAATACATTTTGGGTATACCAACTTGGATATTTCTTAAAAATTTAAGGGACGTCTTTCATGCATCAAAAGATATTTTTAACTTACAAGAAAAAAAAATTAGTGTCGTCCACGAAAGGTTAAAGGTAAATTCACACTCCATAGTTGAAAAACTAATACGTTTAGGACATGACATGTGGTCATATAAAGTTTCCTTTCTATTTTTCATTTTAGAATCGCCTCTTAAAGTTTATCGGTAAAGTTACTGTATATTAAAACAACTGTAAAAAATCAAATTTACGAGTTTGATAGCCTTAATGTGCATTAATTTTTCTACAAATTAGCAAAAACAACTGATATAAGCAATAAATAAAAATCTGCATAATTTTATTTTAAATAAAACAATAATAAATTAAAAAATAATTAAATTCCTAAGATAGTGACTAAAAATTACAGAATTAACCAAATGAACATACTTTTATGTATTTTATACGATAAAAAATAAAAAGTTAAGAAGGGTGTAAATTTTTAACTTGGTACCCGGTACTCTTTTTTTACTTAACGGTACTTATACGACATTGTTTTAAAAAATAGAAAAATATTGGTATACATCAGTATGATAATTGTTATTGTGTATAATATCTGTGTCTGAAGTTTTATTCAATATTTATTTATACTAATAGCTTTTTATTAATTTATTATTATTTTTTTAGGTATTGCAACTAATTTTAATTCCATGCTTCTCTGTTAGTTTTGAACGGGGAGAAACTAACAAGTTAATTGAGGTCCACCTATGCCTTATCAGGTATGTATGCATCTTTTATTTGTTTATTTCTTTGTAAAAAATAAGTTATTTTCCTAACAAGTGCGCAAAGCAATACTTTTCCCGCACACAAAAGCAGTTACACCAGGGGTCACCAACTAGTAAATAGCGGTCCGGATTCGAACTGGCAACCTAGTTTGTACAGACCTTGTTGTGTACGCAATTAAATTTTTTCCGCGCTGTTTTTGCTATAGTCGATTTATAATAATAAGAATAAAAACAAGCGTTTATTAAGTCCCAAAAACATTACAAGAAAATGTCACCTAGGAGACACTCTGAATACAATTACACATACTGTCACAGTAAATTTAAGTACCTACATCTAAAATATCAGCATTACGAGTACTTTACAAAAATTTTTATAACAGTTATAATCGGTCACAAAACTAAATCTCAATGTACAAAGGAATTTCTTTTTAATTTTAGTTTTAAATTCTTTTAAGTTTAGTTCTTTAATTTTACTAGAAAGCTTATTGTACTCATTTACACCAGTAAAATAAATTGAATTTATGCCCTGCCGTGAGCGCACCTGAGGTTTTACCAGGCTGTTACAGTGCCTTGTTAAATGTTGATGAATCTCGCTCTGTTTTGTAAAATGAATTTCTGATAATCTCTCCCTTTTATGATTTGGTGTATAATTATGTTTGTTTGTGTTATAGAGATGCTCTTTTATTGATTTAATTATTAAAAGTTTCATAGATATCTTTAGTCCTATACCTAAATGGTAAGGAATATAGGTTTTTAATTGCCTTGTTTTGTAAATATTGTATTGGTTTAAGAAACCTTTTGTAGCATTACACGCCAAACTAACTGAACGACAACTGCTACAGCTGGAAGAAGCAGCGGATTTATGGTGGTTATTCCTCAAACAAGTACGCCAAATCTAAACCCTTTTATAATGAGTACCAACTATTCAGTTTTGTTAGGTAGTGTGGTGAAGGAGATAATAGTACATGGAATAGCGTGCAGGTTTGAGGTTAAGTAAAAGTGGGTCCTCATGTCAAGAAGGTGTTTAGCAATAAAATGGAATTTAAATTAGTTAGTGCTTCTCACTCTCGTTTGCTAAATCTTGGCAAAATCGGCATACGCCGGAAATAAAAATATACAACAAAATAGTCCCAATAAAACCGGTTTACAGGGACGCATGAGACAGTCGGACTTTAAAATAAATATTTAAATATGTATACCCCAAAATTACTTGGTATATTTTCTTTATAAATGAATCATATACAAAATGTTAAACCCGGTCCTGTTGTTTGTCTTCGGCTAGTCAGTAAATGTTTATTGCGCATGCCCATGAAGTGTACTGCGCAGTGCCCACGTAGGGGTGTGTGTGATTTTCGCTGCATTCATCCATATTTATTTTCCAGATCATTGACGAAATGGCGCGTAGCGCCAGATTTTTATCTATCGATAGATAGATTTTATCGATCGATGAGAGGAGTGGGGAAACACAAATTTATTTTTCTTGTCGAGGGTTCTGGATAATATATATTTGACTTAATAAATTTCCAGGACTAAAATAAAATACTTTTTACATTTCTCACTTTGTTTGAGTCAACATATATTTGTGAAGCCGCATTTTCGAAGATGAACTTTAGTCCAAACTTCGGACGGATAATTTAATGCAATTTCAGTATTTTTAGTAAAATTGTAAAAACCCTTGGCATTTCTTATTGTTCAGAATGTTTGTTCGTTTGTACGTTATTTCCATTGTTTAACCTATCCCTAGTAAATCTTTTTTCTTTTCGGACCGCGACGGTCGTATTGTTTTAAAAAAGAACCCCTAGTAAAAGTTGTTGGTGACCCCTGAGTTAGACGAACGACGCTAAGCGAAGTTCGACTAAAAAGCTAGTTCATACAGAGGCGAAAAGCGAATTGCGAAACAGCGAATTTCATTCTCATTGGTCAGTTTCACCTAAAATTAAAGGCGGGTAATTCAAAATTAAGACAGTTTAAAGATATTGCGAATTCGCAAAATTTAAAATCTAGTGGGCGGGAAACTTAAGATCATTTCAATTTCTGGCGAATATTCGCGTGTGCACATGCGTAGAAACAGGAGGTTCTTAGTCATATGTTATTTCAAAAATAATTTTGTTATTGTTATTTTTATGTCATTCTATTAGTTGTCTGCAACGTTATTTTTGTGTTCATTTTCTTAAGTATTTTGTGTTTTTGATTTGAATTTATATTAACTTTTTTAGCCCTTTTTATTTATAATAAATTTGCAGCGATTCTACATCTTTGTTGCCAAATAAATGTGCTATATTCTTTATTCATCACAACATACAAATGTTATATTATTAAAAGGAAAAACTAAGAAAATCTCAAAAGAACCCAAGCGTAGCGTCACCACCGAAGTAAAAACAATATAGAAATTTGTAGGTTATGTTGTTGCCTAGAATTTCGGCGAATTTCGCAGCTGTATGAACATGAAAAAAAAACGCGAATTTTTGGCCAAATATTCGCTTTCGCAATTCGTTTTTCGCGTCTTAATAAAGTAGCTTTAAGTGTAACTAACAATACTTTAAGTGTCTTAAAAAATGAAAACATATATTTATTTTTAGTCTTATATTGCTTAACGCCAAATGTATTTGTAAGTCTTAATGTTTATCTGTTGTTACTCTAATAACCCAGGAATATGCAAATAGATATATTTTTTTCTTAATACAAGATAGAGAAAAAGTTTAAGCAAAATAAAAGCTGTTTTTTATAATTTATTTATTTTTAATCTACTATACTTTCTATTTGTTAGAAATATTTGTTCGAGTGCCGCTCGAGAAATGACGTAACTCAATTTAAGTTATGGCTACATTACCAAATTACAACAAAATTACTTAAATTATTTTTAACGTATTTACAAAACGATTTTTTTACAATTTTAACATCCTGTATTTAAAAAGCGAAGAATTTGCGGACTTATGTTTATATTATTTTTTTATCATAGCAGTTTATTACCACAGTTTACGAACACCCTGTATAATTATTTTGAGGACACTTTAGAATGTACGTGTTATAAGCCGGATGACTTTGCTCAGACGTGTTGTGTAATGATGTGTCGTGACGTGTTGTGCCGTGATGTGACGAACACATTTCTCTGATGCAATAGGATAAACATAGGTTGGTTTTAAATCAAATTTTAAAGTCAGTGTCTTGTTTTGTTTGTTATTATTTTAGTCGTTTTATGATTTTACAATGAGTTTCAGTTGGTAAGATAATCTAGAAGAAGAAATTGAGGAATGTGCTGTTGTTGCTTATTATACATTAGCCCAGAAAAAAAAGAATCATCGGAAAAAATTACTTTTTAAAGATGTAAATCGCTTTCATGGCCAGTTTAAGATGTTAGTGATCAATTTGAAAAGCTTACATTTATACCCGAAGGAATTAGCACCAAAGCGCAGCCCAAAAAGGATCTGACGCTCCGTGCCGTAGCTTGTCGAAAATCTGAAAGGCGCCGATTCTATAGCGACACGACACGTCACGACACAACACGCAGCGTAGCATCAGACTAAGGTGCACAGCGCCCATTAAAATAATATGAAAAATTAGGTGTATGATTTTTGTAAACTCTCGTAGCATCATGACACGACACGACACGACACAACACGTCAAAATAATGTTTTTCCGGCTTAAATGTTACGTAAATCTTATTTAAATCACATTTCATTTTTTCAGGACAATACTGAAAACGTAGTATCGGTTTTTATAAACAAACTAATTGACCCAGACAGCCCGTACCCACAGCCGACTGCGTGAGAATTTCCTTACTTCAATTTTCTTGCCTGCTGGTCGAACAGGCCAGTCCTCATATACACGATCACGACGCTAATAACAAAGCTCAAGGCTTCAAGTTGAGGAGGCTGATGACTTTTGCATGGCCTTGCTTGTTGGTGGAAAATTGTGTCGATCCGGCGACAAGGTAAGTACATGATACTTGGTAGGGTCCGCGCGTTTAGTAAAGAAGCCACCGACGTCATCATTTTCTGCGCAAAATCTCCAGTTATTCCCTCATCCCGTATTTAAAATAATATTTATTTTTTCAATCAAATCTTTAAAATGCCTACTTTCTAGGTAAGGATACGAAGCCCTTCGTTACTAAACGCGCGGACCCTAATAATCATTTTGCTGTGACTGACAACAGTTACTAAGGAGAACTTTTATAAGTGAAACAAACATCATAATTAACAAACTTTAGGACGTGATTTATTGTTAAAAATAGAGGGTAGTTTGCTTTATAAACATGGTGTCAAAACTCAACCGATAGGGAGATTACTAAAAAAAAATAAATTGTGTATTTAAACTACCAAGTAATGTCAAATAAAGACATATCACCAATGCCTTAATGGGTGACAGCAGAAAAAGATAATTTTTATAAAATCATTTATTTCGTCCCGGCAGGTTATGATTTACATTTTTTTATTTGTAATTGGTAAATTTAACGAAAAAAAATCAAGAGCTAAGAAAGTTTCAAAATAAACCAAATTTACATTTTTGAGGTCATTGCTCTCTAAATTTTGTTAGCAAGAAGGATGGGGTAGTCTATTTCCACCACTTCCATTACTTCTAAAGAAATGCAAAAATATTTATTAAGTATATTTTTATAATAGCAATATTTTCGTAGAATTTTTTATCATTTTTTTATCAAAGAGCGTTTTTCGTAAAACTGAATTCTGAGTTATTCTCGATTAAAAGTATCAAATTATTCTTAACAGTTCAGATTTAAGAAGGGGAGGTTGGACTTTAGGTTAGCACTGTGGAGCCTTTTCTACATGTTAGACGATATACGATTATGTTTGTGAAATTGTGCATTTTCAATTATTTTTATCATTAAATATGAAAACTTTACTTATATAGCATATTTGCAAAAAAGTCCGAGGGTAGTTTGATACTTGTATTCAAGGTTCTGTTAGACATTTTTAGAACGCCAACTGTCAATTTGGAACTTATTAAATTAGATTATGGTAATAAAAATCTCTATATCTCTTTTATTCTTTTTGCTTTCAGGTATCACGGCCACCTTCTGCTCTCGCACATAATCGACAAGTTCGCAATCCACCGCAAGATCGTCCTTCAGGTTTTCCATTCCCTGCTGAAGGCGCACGCAGTAGAGGCGAGGAACGTTGTACGTCAGGCCTTGGAAATTCTGACGCCATCAATGCCGTTTAGAATGGAAAAAGGTACACGATATGATTGTTTTTACTGCTTTCATTTTTTTATGGGACACCTGAGTAAGGTTACAATGGAAAACGTACAGGCTTAGAATAACAATAATATTGTTATTCTGGGAGTACAGGGTTATCGAATGAGAGTAAAACAGTCCATATACAGGGTGTTTTCTAACAACGGTACGAAACTTCAAGGTGTAATTCCTTATTCGTTATGTTATTTTATAAAAAAGTTTCTATAACCATATGTCCGGACTTGCTTCTTCACTGAGATACAGGGCGTTAAAATTTAAGAAAAAATCAGTTTTTTCTAAATATTTTTAATATGCTTAAGCCGATTTGAATAAAATTTGATACATTTATTTAAAGTAATAAAGCGCCTATTTAGCCTTAACCAGATTGTTATTATTAGGTCCAGTGGGCACTGCAACTTATATTATTGAGAAAAAAGTACGCCACTGACTTTTTTGACGTATTTTTTTATAATTAAGCAATTAATAAGACAACTTTTTAATCTCTGATTTTTTTTGCATCTACCTTCGTTTTTAAGAAAAATATTAAATCTACTTTAATTTCTTTTACAAGTACCCATAGACAACATGATATGAAGAGTAAAAATTAAAATAAAACAATTATTTGCCTTAAAATAAATTATCAGTCGTGTAGTTTATAGAAAATTGTCATTTTCCTGTTTACTAAGATTGAAATCATTTATTTTTTAATTTTAGCTTTTATTTTATGCTGTGTAGAGCTACTTTTTAGAATGACTTCAGGTGGCTTTTTATCTTGAAACTAAGCGAGATACAAACAAATACATTGTTGTATTGCTTAATTATAAAAAAATAAATAAAACAAAAAACGTCAAAAATAGTCAGTGGTGTACTTTTTTTCTCAATAATATAAATTGCGGTGCCCACTGAGACGCCACTGGACTCAAGAATACCAATCTGGTTAGGACTAAATAAGCGCCTTATTACTTTAAATAAATGTACCAAATTTTATCCAGATTGACCAAAGCTTATTAAAAATTTTTTGAAGAAAAAAAAATTTCTTAAATTTTAACGCCCCGTATCTCAGTAAGGAAGCAGCTCGGACATATGTTTATAGGAATTTTTTTCATAAAATAACATATAACCCGCCTTTAATTTTATGTGAAATTGACCAATGAGAATGAAATTCGCGTTTCGCAATTCGGTGTTTCGCGTCTGTATGAACAAGCTTTAAGAAACGCAATATTGCAACACGGTCAATCACCTGATAAAAATGAGTATCTTGATCCAAAATGGCGATAAATATTTACAGAAATTACTAAATGCTTGGTTTGTGTCTCGGTTAGAAACAAACATTCTTTGAATCAAAATTTCAACAACCTAATGGAAACAATCAATCAATAATTATCCTTCAACGTAATTTTATACAGAATTAGCTAAATGAAGGCGTTCATAGGCAATGTGTGGAAAAGAGTCTAGCGCGAATGCCGGCATGTCAACATTTCGGATTGGGTGCTAATAGTGCTTGTTTTGTTATTGCATTACTGGCAGATATACTTTTAATAGCTGATACAGTCAGAATTTCCAACAGAATCCATGATGACAACTACTAAAACACTTTACACAAGTTGTCTGCCGTCCAACGGAAAAACACCTATGTGTATATTACAATCCCTATTCACATACGGTGTTTTTGTGGACTATCTTTTTCTTTATTTTTTACTGCGTTCATCCAATAAATCATAAAAGAAAATTATCTAAAAAATATAATTTTAACTGACACAGCAGCAGACAAAACATTACTAAGAAATGTCATAATACCCTAAAAGGGTTTAAAAAGTTTTCGATGAGGACGCTAATCTGCAATTGCAGCGTTGTCAAATCGCTTAATCTTAATTGCTAATAGGTTTCGCAAAAAAACGTTAATATAAAAGTTGTGTGTGTATTAGAAAGATTTAGAGTCTATATTAAAAACCATGAAAAATGAAATAATGAAAAGAAAACAACAAATAACCATTTTGCTGACTTTTTTAAATGAAACGCATAATTTTTATATTCTTTTAGAACCTACAGAAACTTTTAGACCTACTTTATGTATAACGTCATTAGCTATCTGTAATAGTTTTTGAATTATATGTAATTTCTTTGAATACATCATATTGTAAAATTATTTATGACACATACAGGGTGATTCAAAATCGATCACGAAACTTAAGGGTGATTCTACTTGACAAAATAAGGGTAGAGCTTCATATAATTTTTTTTCAAAATGCCATTTGCTTTCGAGTTACAAGCCATCAAGTTCAATTTTTATTTTGTTTTTCGCCATATTGCATTTATTTTTAACCAATCCAGATAATATTTGGCACACAAATCGAGCTTTGCAGATTCTAAAATTTTAAGACAAAAGTACTTTTTTAAATACCGCCAGAGGGCACTTTACCTAAAACTTAAAATTTATTTGCATCATAACTTTTTATTTTGACAGATATCGCAAAGCTGGGGCGCCATTTGATAGACAATCAAAAACTTAAAAATATAAGGTATTCTTTATTAAAGTCGATAAACCTCACCGTTTAGGAACCAATAGACATCAAAGTTTTCATCAATTTCAATCAAATTATCTACATACATACAGGGTGTCCAGTAACTTAACTGACAAACTTTACGGGGCAATTCTACAACAGAAATTAGAAAAAAACTTCATATAAACATATGTCCTAAAGGTCTTAGTTGTTAAACTACGGTTTGTTTAATATTTAAAAAAAACACTTTTTTTAAATTCTTAACACTCCGTAGTTCAAAAACTAAGACGTTTAGGACATAATATGTTTATATGAAGTGTTTTTTATTTTTTGTTGTAGAATCGCCCTAAAGTTTGTCGGTTGAGTTACTGTACACCATGTATGTATGTAGGTAATTTGATTGAAATTGATGAAAACTTTGATGTCTATTGGTGCCTTAACGGTAAGGTTTATCGACTTATAAAAGAGTACCTTACTTTTTAAGTTTTTTGTTGTCTATAAAATGGCGCCCTCAGCTTTGCGTATATCTGTCAAAATAAAAAGTAATGATGTAAATAAATTTTAAGTTTTAGGTAAAGTGCCCTCTGGCGGTATTTAAAAAAGTACTTTTGTCTTAAAATTTTAGAATCTGCAAAGCTCGATTTGTGTGACAAATATCAACTGGATTGGTTAAAAATAAATGCAATATAGCGAAAAACCAAAATAAAAATTGAACTTTGACGGCTTGTACCTCGAAAACGAATGACAGTTATAAAAAAATTATATGAAGCTCTACCCTTATTTTGTCAGTAGAATCACCTCCTTAAGTTTCGTGATCGATTTTTGAATCACCCTGTATAAACAGTACTCCATTTTTAGGCTATGATATGCTAACGCACTGGACAAAGAAAATCTTGATGGACGAAGGCCATTCTATGCAACAACTGTTTCATATTTTACAACTAGTGGTTAAACATTATAAGGTTTGTTAAATTACAGTTTTTTTAATAGTCTCCTTTACGAAAGAGATTATTATTATACGCGATCTTTTTCTTGCTTAGTGTAAAAAATCAGTAGCATATATTTTTTAGGTTTACTATCCCGTGCGTCATGACCTGGTCCAACACATGGTCAGTCTCTATCCAAAGACTGGGCTTTCAGCCCTACAGCCACTCTTGAACACAGGAAATTGGCTGTTGAATTGGCTGAAGTAATCATTAAATGGGAATTAAACGGTATCAAAGAAGAAACGTCTTTACCGGAAGTATGTCAATTTTTTTTTTATTTAAAAAATGGCAAAACCCGGTATGTCATTTTTAGTAAAATGTTGAGGAGAAATATTTTTAACTTTCGTACGTCCTGAAAAAAATTACAATTTTAGTACAATATTTAAATTTTGAAACTTGAAACTCGTCCACAACTAATTCCATTCATAGTTTCGCCGACGATAGTACCCTTCACTCCAGTTTTCAGGTTCCTAAACCCATCACTAAACCTGATTTGGAAATCAAACGCAGAGCGATGCAGATATCTCTTTCGCAGGATCTTAATTTAATATTGGATTGGGGCGCCAAAAATCTCGTTCACTTTAATGCATCCAAAACACAATCATGTTCCTTGTCGCGAAAAGAGTCACCAAATACTTATCCTCTACTTATGAGCGGCCAAGTTTTACAGAGCAAAGACACCTTCAATCTTGTGGGCGTCACATTTGAAAGTAACCTTAACTGGCATAAACACATTGTATCTATAGCCACGGCAGCTTCAAAAAGCTTGGATTTCTCTTTCGAGCCAAAAAGTATTTTTTCCCTTCTAATTTATACACTTTATATGTGTCCCAAATCCGACCTCCCTTGGAGTATTGTTCTCATATCTGGGGCATGGCTTCCCCCACAACCCTAAGCGTTCTGGATTCTATTCAAAGAAAAGCTATTCGTCTCATTAATGATCCTTTACTTACAGAAAGGCTTCCCTCTTGCCCATCATCGGGCTGTGGGGGATCTATCGCTTTTTTATAGGTACTTCCATGGCTTCTGCTCTGAAGAATTGTCCAGTATAGTTCCTCCACTCGCGGTTCCCAACAGAGAAACTCGTGGTTCCGCGCGTATGCATCCCTATACGGTCCAGCTGGACAGGCCCCGAACTTTGTTCGTTCTTTTATCCCTAGAGTTTCTAGAATGTGAAACCTGCTGCCCGCGGAGGTCTTTCCTTCCCCCACAATTCTTCAGTCCCGTGTCAACAAACTTCCTCTTACCTCGCTTAAGACACCCATGGTGCTTAATATCAACACAATTAGTTGCAAAGTTTAGATATTGTACTAAAATTCTTATTTTTCAGGACGTACCAAAGTTAAAAAATCTCTCCTCAAGATATCGGGTTTTGCCATCTACCACAGAATAATCTTATATCTTGGTAGATGTGGAGTAGAGTTTACTAAGTTTTGCAAATTCTATTAAAATAATTTGTTTCTAGAATCAAACGTAGAAACGCCTATGCGTAGACCAATGCTTGACGAGACGGAGCAGGCGCGTAAAAAACTGGCAGTAGCTTCAATCTTCGGGAACTCCTGTACCCGTTGTCGTAAAAACGGAACCAGGAGTTCAAGAACATATTGACAAGAGGCATACCGACAACGTGTTGAACTTTTTGCTGAGATTGGCATGTCAGGTAAGTAGAATGGCCAGAGGCTTTTTTATTTTTGGATTATGGAATTCATTTTTTTTATTATAAACGTTGGGACTGATTACATTGTAAAATTAAAAAAGGAAAGTTTTTTCTAAATCATCACTGTATTGTTAGCAATAATAGTTTTTTTACAACACTCAAATAATGCTCTTAGCATATCAGTTTGACGGTTAAAGTGGCACAAGTAATTGAATGTTAATATAGTTTTCCTTATTTTAATTGTTAAGTAAATAATACATTATTTACACTAAGAAGCAAATCATTTTCATCTTGAGCAGATGATGTTTTATACAAAATACTATAACCGGAGAGTTTAGAGATTAAATACAACTTATTCTTTCTAAGCCAATAGGCATGATGACAGTTTTTAAAGAACTGTTCTGTAATGTTCAGAAGTGTGTGTTATTTCCAAAAAATATATTATACACTCCTGGACAAAAAACGGACAAACAAAATTTTGTTTAAATTCAATCTTAAATAACTTTTTGGTTTTATGACCCTGTATATTTTAAGAGATAGCAAAAATCTAATTACTGACTCGAAATCCAACTTAACAAACCAGTATTTTTAATTATTTTTTTATCATAAAAAAAAAAATTTAAAAGAGTTTTAAAATTATAACTTGACTTCCGATACACAAATTTCATTGTCTTATTTAAAAATTTACATTTCCTTTTAGAATAATAATAATAATAATTGTCATGAAAAATATTTAGATATCTTTGTAGACAAAGCAAAACAATAAATTATATGTACATATACAACATAGATAGATACATACACAAATATATAATAGTAAAAAGAAGTACTTTTATGGAAATGTATCCTCGAAAATTCATTTAAATTGTAATAGCTCTTTTAAGTAAAATTGTTTTAACATATTTTTAAATTTCTTTATGTTTTTAATTTTTTTTAGAGTTTGGTAAATGATTAAATGTCTTTTTTGATTCATAAATTATAGATTTTTTAATCATATTTGAATGTGGTATACGTAAATCAATGCAGGAGTTATTTCTAGAATTGTATAAAAGTTTTCATCACTTACACCAATATTTTTTATATATTAAACAAACAGTTTCCAATATAAAAATAGATGTCAGTGTCAATATCTTATGTTTAATAAATAAAGGTTTGCAAGATTCCCTTTTATAGCTCTTTTTTGCAAAATAAAAACTGGACTTAACAGATTTTGACTAGAGTTTCCCCAGAAACAAATACCATATCTTATTATTGATTCAATTAATGCTAAATAACTAGTTTCCAGTAGTGATTTAAATAGGAAAAAAATTGTGACGTTAAATTATTCCACAGGGTGTTCGAAAATTTAGGTCAAAATGCAACATTCGGCTCTCCCCTGTATAACAAAGAGTCTATAAAACTTTTTTTAATTCTCAAATTAAATAATAATGTTTATGAAAGGCGCTACAATTAGACTAAAATGTAATTAAAATCGGTCAAAAAACCTAAAAGTTATTTAGAATTGAATTTGAACCACTCTACCTCCCTTTTCGGATGTACGACGGATTTTTATTTTCTGGATATATTTTATGAATATTAAATATCAATTTTCATTATATTGTTAAAACAAATACCTCTTTTATAATCCATAATTCCTATTTTATATGATGCATAAAAAATAATAGTCACTTTTGGATGGTGTTATCATCTTTATTTGTCATTACACAATTTATATGATACAGAATTTTGTCGAGAAATTTCCCTGTGTAGATAAAAAGAATAAATTAAATAGCTTGATCTGATTTATTTTTTTTTAATTTTTAAATTAAGTAAATACGAGTAATCATATCTCGCGACAACTTTTTGTATTACAAAATTTGTTTAATGGCGTTCTATGTTGTTAGTAAGGAAGAGTTCATTTAATGCTCTTTAGATCATATAAATAAAAGTTTGTTTTTTATTTTTTTTTATTTAATTTAAATTAATTTTAGTGATAACGAGATTTATACTAATTGTTGCATTAATAAAACTATATTACGTATACAGGGTGATTCAAAAATCGATCACATAACTTAAGGGGGTGATTCTACTTGACAAAATAAGGGTAGAGCTTCATATAATTTTTTTCAAAATGTCATTCGTTTTCGAGTTACAAGCGAATGTAAATAAATTTTAAATTTTAGGTAAAGTGCTCCTCTGGCGGTATTTAAAAAAGTACTTTTGTCTTAAAATTTTAGAATCTGCAAAGCTCGATTTGTGTGCCAAATATCAACTGGATTGGTTAAAAAATAAATTCAATGTGGCGAAAAAACCAAAATAAAAATTGAACTTTGACGGCTTGTAACTCGAAAACGAGATGACATTTTGAAAAAAATTATATAAAAGCTCTACCCTTATCTTGTCAAGTTGAATCATCCCCTACAGTTTCGTGATCGATTTTTGAATCACCCTGTATATTTGTTGTTTTCGCATTATAGCGTAAATGAAATGACTCCGCAAAATCCAGGCCAATCCAGGCACCAGCAGCCCGGGTGAACTTCTTTCCCGTCGTTGTGTTATCCTCTTGAAGAACGCTCTCAGACCAGAACTTTGGCCGGAACCTGTAGACCTTAAACTAGGATTTTTCGACAAAATACTTACGTTGGTGGAAACGCCCAAAGCTAATATAGCGAATATTTGTACGGCGTTGGAGTTACTTACGTTTATGTTGACGTTTTTGAAGAAGGATCAGATTTTGGCCAACTTTAAGCTACTACAGGTAAAATTATTACAAATATACAGGGGTGATCTTAACCTATGGGCATAACCTTGAAAAATAATTGCACAATTATTGCAAAACTTTCTTTAAACAAGATTTATTCTGCCTAAAAAATTACATCTTTTTTACAATAAAAATAATTTTATTAATCAGTGCCGTTCAGTTTAATTTTGTTACATTTGTGGTTAATTTTTAGGAAATGTTGCACTGAGTTTTAAGTTTAAATTATTTGGGGTGATTTATTTAGAGGTACTTTTTCTAGTAGGTATTTTTGGATAGATAAGAGGGTATAAATTTCAAACTGTCATGTTATTTGTGTTCAGTACTGTTTGGCAATTTATTGTGGAAAGACTAAGCCCCCGGCACAACGTCTAAACTTGTTCAACTGTATTGTAAAAATCATCATTCTCCGAGGAATGTATTTCATGCGCTTCGGGCAACTTATGGTCCACGCTAATCAGCCTACTGAGCCGACCATTCGCTATACTATTACAAAAATTTAAACTCTAATTTTCATTATTTGATAATCCTTAACCAAATAAGCCGCATTCAGCACGTAGTGCAGAAAAATATAGCGGCAGAAGCTGCGAGTGTACGCGATGATCCTGACGAATCGATTTGCGCTCGCAAATTGGAGCTGCAGGCGCAGTCAAGGTCAACATTTGAAAGGCATAATTTTAAAAAAATAAATGTAAGATATAGTTTTTCGTATGATAATAATAATTAATAAAGCTTTTTTATTATTATATATTTTTAAAGTGCCTCCAAATAAATCACCCATTATGTGAACAGATTTTTAATAAATGTCAAATCGAGTATTAGAGATAAAAAAGTTTAGTACCCCTTATCGTGAAAATTGACCATTTTCGGATCCGTGTTTATATGTTTGCAAATTTTTAGACGTAGTCCGTTATTCTTTTCTTAGCAACATTCTGTAACACCCTGTATATTTCTTTTATTTTAGGAAGGATTATCGGCCTGTGTCGTTTCCTCAAACACTGAAATCATTAAATTGATGCATAATTTACTTACTAAACTATTCTTCGTATTACCATTGGAAATAGTGAATAAGTTCGAAGAATTGGCGGTATTTTTATTCCAAAGTTAATAACGTGATTTTGGAAGGACTGAATGCGTAATGAAGAAAAAAAGTCACATTCAGGTATGGTCAAAAAATAGAGAGTAGGTTGTTTGAATTTATTTAACTATTCTTTGGGCACTTTATATTGAGAAAAATACCTAGTAGGACACTATGGTTGCGGACTTTTTAAACCGATAAGATACATTTTTTATTTTGGTAACTAACTAGGGTTACGGACTTTTAAAACCAATGTAATGCATTTTTGTTCAAGTGCTTTTCTTAATTTAAACTGCCTAAAGTATAAATGTCTGTAAATAAACCATTGATTTTAATTTAACAAAAGTGATTAAAAGCAAAGAGCCCTAGATTTAGTCTAGATGTATTAGGTAAATAATAAACTCTTACTATTTGCCTATAAATATGTTTAAAACTTATTAAAAAGTACAATTAATTACAAATACTTTTTAACTTAGAAACTACCTGACTGTCCTAAAGTAGTTAAAAAACATACTTAAGAATCTGTCCATTTTCTCAAAGAGACTCAACATAGATTTAACTACAATTTAAGGATCAAAGTCAGAGTCTCAAATTTAAGTTAGTTAAAAAACATACTGGACAAAAATTATTAATAGCCAATATTTCATTTTACCCATATTTGAGTGGACTAATAAACCTTTTCACCTAAGCCTTCTTATAGTTTTATACAGGGTGATTCAAAATCGATCAGGAAACTAAAGGTGGTGATTCTGCTTGACAAAATAAGGGTAGAACTTCATATACATTTTTTTCAAAATGTCATTCGTTTTCGAGTTACAAGCCATCAAAGTTCAATTTTTATTTTGGTTTTGTCGCCATATTGCATTTATTTTTTAACCAGTCCAGTTGATATTTGGCACACAAATCGAGCTTTGCAGATTCTAAAATTTTAAGACAAAAGTACTTTTTAAATACCGCCAGAGAGCATTTTACCCAACACTTAAATTTTTAATTTCGACAGATATCGCAAAGCTGGGGCGCCATTTATAGACAATCAAAGAACTTAAAATAAGGTACTCTTTATTAAAGTCGATAAACCTCACCGTTTAGGCACCAATAGACATCAAAGTTTTATCAATTTCAATCAAATTACCAACATACATACAGGGTGTCCAGTAACTCAACCGACAAACTTTACGGGGCGATTCTACAACAACGAATAAGAAAAAACTTTATATAAACATATGTCCTAAACGTCTTAGTTTTGAACTACGGTGTGTTACATATTTTAAAAAAAAACTTTTTTTTATTTTTTACACCCGTACTTCAAAACTAAGACGTTTAGGACATATGTTTATATGAAGTATTTTTGTTGTAGAATCGTGGGTTTAGTTTGTCGGTTGAGGTACTGGACACCCTGTATGTATGTAGGTAATTTGATTGAAATTGATGAATACTTTGATGTCTATTGGTGCCCAAACGGTGAGGTTTATTGACTTTAATAAAGAGTACCTTATTTTTTAAGTTTTTGATTGTCTATAAAATGGCGCTCCCAGTTTTGCGATATCTGTCAAAATAAAAGTAATGATGTAAATAAATTTTAAGTTTTAGGTAAAGTGCCCTTGGCGGTATTTAAAAAGTACTTTTGTCTTAAAATTTTAGAATCTGCAAAGCTCGATTTGTGTGCCAGATATTAACTGGATTGGTTAAAAAATAAATGCAATATGGCTTGTAACTCGAAAATGAATGACATTTTGAAAAAAATTATATGAAGCTCTACCCTTATTTTGTCAATTAGAATCACCCCTTAAGTTTCGTGATCGATTTTTGAATCACCCTGTATGTTACGCGATTTCGTCAGTGGCAGCAAAAGTGAACGGTCACTGCTTGTTTTTATCTACAAGCTCTATTTAAGACGAGATGAGAAATCCGAGTTTGAGCCTTGGACTAACGTAAATTATGAGAATTATTTTTTATACTTCTGTGTGTTTCGAAAACTGGGTCGGGCTGAGGTTTTCATTCAAAATCTGGATTGTGCGAAAATTTGTGTTTTCAAGTAGTTCTTTTGAGTTATACCTTAGTTAAATGTTTGTTAACTTGCGTTTTTAGTTTATTATGCTTACTATAATATTATTGTATTTTGTGACTCTTGTATCATGATATCTACCTCTAAGTGGCATTTTTAAGGGTTTATATCTTTTATCATCTTATTGAAAGGGAAGCCTAAGAGGAGATTTTGGGATTACGGAGGACTACCGCGTACCCGTTTAAGTACCTCCACCAATTATGAGCCCCGTATACAAGGCCGATTGTAAAAAAATAAAATATCCATCAGAAATTTCAGAGCGCGTTAGATTAAAACAGGTTAAGTTAATTACATGCTTAACAGTGTATATTTTACTAATCTGACCATTTGAGGATGACGTTAAAGAAAGCGGAGGGCTACAAAGTTGTAAAACTGTCAATTGGACATTCTCGAGCGTGGCTATTTTTTTATTTTGAAGAAAATAATTTAAGGATAACGAAAAATATATAATCCGATACGATCCTAACGATTTCCACAATCTGAAATAATAGTATTTTTGACATATTTAAAAATCTATAGCTGCTTCCCTCACCGATAAAAGTTATACATTATATAACAAGTAGCACACTCAGATGTGACATGTTTCCCTTTTTGCTTTTGGGGTCACAAAATCCAATGTCTAGATCGGCGAGAATCCGTATATATAGGACAGTAATTTGACCGGTAATAACATATGGCTCAGAAGCCTGGACCATCACAAAACAGAACGAGCTATTATTAAGACGTTTCGAACGCAAGAGTCTGAGAAGAATATATGGGCCTACAGTAGATGCAATATCGGGACAATACCGCAGCAGGACAAATGAAGAATTAAAGCGCTTATATAACCAACAAAGCATAATTAATGAAATAAAAGCCCAAAGAATTAGGTGGGCAGGACATGTCCAGAGAGCCCAAGACGAACGTCTTATTAAAAGGATATGGGAAGAAAACCCGACCAGCAAAAGACCCTTAGGCAGGCCTAGACTTAGGTGGAGGGACAACATCACCAGAGACTTAAATATATTAGGAGTACGGGACTGGAGAAACGAAATGCTAGACCGGAAAAAATGGAGGCAGGTTGTTAATGCAGCGATGACCCACGAAGGGTTGTGAAGCTACAGAGAGAGAGAGAAATCCAAAGCCGATGGAATATTTTTTCATAAGTGATATAAAAAGCTGTGTTAATAATTTTTAAATTAAATATAAGGCAAAACTAAAGGGGGTTAAAGTCCCTGAAATAACAATTATAAAAAAAAAAATAAATAAGCACGTATTCTAAAACTTATTTTTTTTTAATGTGATTTTTAACCTAGACGTATAAATTTGGCAAATTAGTGCAAAGGGACAAACAACGACCAATAATGAAAAAAAATACTTTAGGAGATAATCAATTATTCTGAATAAATAATAAAAAAAGGTGGCAAAGGTACAGCAAAAGCCACACATGATATCTGTGGGTACCATACTCTTTATTATTTTGTGGAGAAGTGTAAATCGCAAGTAAATTATTCCATTTGATTTACATTACAGCACTCTTTGGCACCATAATGCTTCTGAAAGCAGCCTGCGCAAACAACCCCTCCTACATTGACACCATAATTTCGCCGTTCATGCGAGTGTTGCACCGTTTGGCTCAGGAACAGGAACATCTGACCCCGCCGTTGGATGATTCCATATTGCTCCCGAGCAAACTGTTGATTCTCAGCTTGGACCTGGTCAAAACCAGAATTGTTGTTATGGGTGTGGAGATGAGAAAGACTTTTATTGGCGCTATTTTGGTCGGATTGATGGAGAAAACTCAGGATATTAGGGTAAATATACAAAATTAGTATTAGTTATTCTAACCACATTGCTTAGCGCGTATACAGGGTGTTTCTTAATAAATGCGAAAAAATTTAGAAGGCGATTCCTTTTTCAAAATAAAGTTTAGTTTGCTTTATAAACATGGAGTTAGTTACCCTTTAGGGAGATATCGCGGTACAAAAATTTCAAAAAATAAGGTTTTAATTTTTCATTTCAATAACAAAGAGCGCTAGAATAATGAAATCATACGAAAATATTGCTATTATAAATATACACTTGAGTCAGATTACGTCAAGGGGACCCCCTTAAGCACTTGATGATAGAATACTTATTTAATTATAATTATCGAAAATAGTTATACCCAAAAATCATCCCCCAAAACAATTTTTAAAAATTTTAAATTTAACCCCATTTTTTTACATTAAATATTTTTGGTACTTTAAATTCAAAAATTAATTTTAAAAAGCTATTAAAGCTAACTTAACGAAATTTTCAGCGATTATAGTAAATAATCTATAATTTGACATAAATTATGTTGCAAATTTTATTTATTATCATGTTTTTTATTAACTTTTAAATAAACAAATTAAAATTTTAATGACTTCTCAGTACGATAATCAATTTTTTTTAATAATATGCATTATACATTTAAGTTCTTTATTTCAAAAAAAAAAAAAAATTAACAGCCCGGTATTAGTTTAAATAATATTAATAAACGAGCCGAACAAGTGCCGCGCGCTACTGAGATTAGCTGTTAAGGCTATAAATCGCTACAGATTACACAATTATTTAATAAAAAATCTAAACAGTTAAATTTTGTCTATAGTTCTTATATTTTTAACAATATTTGCAAAGAGTAATCAAGATTTATTAATAAAAATGTATTATCAAGCTATACAATATATAAAATTATTATTTCAGCTGGCCACTTTCACAGGCAGTAATATATTCTACTTTTTTATTAAATCACTAACCTTTAGTTAATTAAGTTTCTAATGTAACTTCCGAGAAGAAATTCTAAATTTTTCAAAAAATTAAATTAATGAAAACACTCCTGGATTGTATTTTTTTCACCTGAGGTCCTTAGATTAATTTGCGTCCGATCATGTTCACCCAAGTGCAATATTAAAAATGGCTTTAAAAAATCAAGTAGACGTAAAAACTTAATGTCATATTCTGATTTAAAATTGTCTTAAAAATGTAAAAATGTTAAAATATACAGCTTGATTCATTTAACTGAACTAAACGAAAGTAACCGGCAAATGAAAATAAGCGAAAAGTTTCCTTTCCCCATACCATTTACATATGTCAAGTCTTTATATGTCTAATACCACAGCCTTCTTAAACTATGAGCCGTGAAGTAAGAAAGGCAACGTTGCAAACAACACTACAGTAGGAATATTGAAATGAGTTCCTAATAGATTTCATGCTATATATAATTAATTTTTGAAGCGTTTTAAACAAAATATAGGTATTAATTTTTTTATTATTATTATTTTTTTTTTTTTGATATTTTAGACAATATATAGGTATAATTTTAAATACTATAGTTGCCCTAAAAGCAATAATGTGTCTGCAAAACTTATCACGAACTTTTCTGCCTTATACAAATTTGTTGGTAAGAATTTAAAAATTTCAAATTGTTATGATATTTTCTACCCCGCTTTATGCATTTTTTGCGAACAGACCAATGTAGGTTTTTAAAGTTAACTAAACATTTACTATTTAGTAATATTTGCAATACTTAAAATAAATTGAAAGCATGTGTGTTTAGTTATAAATATAAAAACTTAATTCGTATTACATAAGATACGCTTTAAAATAACAAACGCTTTAAATTAGGTTTTCCACTATTTACCCTAAAACCTCCTTAGGTAAATTACTTTCAGAATATCTATATAAATAATATTTTTGGTGAACTTACCAGTATATTTATGCGCATTAGTTGATATAGTCCTTAGGATATTGCTTGGGGTAAATAATTGTTTTTGGTGCACTATACACACTATTGATATCAAATTAAACTAATTTTTAAAAACACACTTAATTAATTAGTAGCCCGTAAAATATATTTGTCCATTTACCGTATAGATACTACTTTTACTTTTAATTAAAAAAAAACACTTATCTGGTCAAAAGCGCACAACCAGACTTTTCTAATTTCATCGTTTATGAGGAAATTAAATGTTGTTTGATAACTCTCTGTTTTAATATAACTGGGGTAATTCGTTTTGCAGCCCGAAATGCAACACGTTCGTGGCATAATGTACGCCGTACTCACCAACTATACGCGCACATTTAAACGTAAAAACAACGAATAACATCTTGGTCCTATTTTTTAAATATAACAATGAATTATTTATTTTTTTATATATAATAAATGTACGCTACGATTTAACTTTAAAAAAAAGAAAAAACCTTTTTAAGCAATCTTTTAAACTTGTTTCTGTTTACTTCTAAACTTTACTTACATTCCTACTGTGCTGTGTTGTCAGGTTTCTCCTTCACGGCTCATAGTTTAAGAAGGCTGTGCTAATACTCAAGGAGTTCTGGTAAATTTGTTGACACCCGGTAGTGTAGCAATGTTTCCATTTAAGAAAAAAAAGGGCTTGGTAGAAATTTCTCATTTAATTTTAAACAAGGTAAAAACAGTTTGTAGTATTTTAACCTATTAATCTATTTTAGGTTATGAAAGCCATAACAAAAATGTTGGAAGAATGGATGAAATGCAAAAATCCAGTTACTCTAAACCAAGCCCCAAGTTCTCGAGAGAAATCCATTTTGCTAGTCAAATTGATGCAGTACGTCGAAAAACGCTTTCCAGATGACAACGAATTGAACGCCCAGTTTTTGGAATTGGTCAATTTTGTTTACACTGACAAACATTTGAAAACAACCGAATTGACGTCCAAATTGGAGCCTGCCTTTTTGGCTGGGTTGAGATGTACTCAACCTCATATTAGAGCTAAGTTCTTTAAAGTAAGTATTTGAGTTTTACGGGCGTTATTAATTTACATTTTCCTAAAATTATTTATATACAGAGTATCTGTTAAGTTTACACCATATAAAAAGCTTTTATATGGTGTAATTATTATTTTGAGATAAACAGTTATTTATAAAAAGTTCATGACATTTATTCAAAATGTTGTGAATGCTATTCACGAAATTGCCAAGCATCAAACTTTCATGCAATTGCAATATTTTGCCAGCAAAGTTTTCTTTCTTATGATATACCGACTGTCCACCAATGGGTTTTACAAAAGGACAAATGGGCTAAAAATTTAGTTTTTCGAAAAAAGCTTTATAAAAATGTTTGCTTGTAAAAAAAAATAATTCACGAAGATATGATTTTGTATACAGGGTTCACAAAAACTTGAGAAACATGATAAACATGATTTTCTCTAAGAGTAAACTACCTTTATTTTTCATATTTAAGCAAAATATCAATAAAATTTCAAATTTGTTACCTCTGTCAAAAATACATATGTACCATAGTGCCAAAAAAAAAACTGGGACATTAAAATCCAAGTAGGAAAGTGTCTTCTGGTCATTAAATCCAAATATTGTAAGGGATCAGGAAATAAAACTAGATTTTGTTGTCCTAGTTATTTTTCGGGCACGATGGTACAGTGACGGAAATAAAATTTCGTACACATAGGTTAACATTTTATGTCAATTTTCAATATTTTGGTAAACTAGGCTTTTTACCTTTTTCTTACCTTAATTAATATTCAATAAAATACATGACTCCAAAATAAATATATAGTTTATTTTATTCAAATATTAAAGAAAGAACATTGGCTTAATATTTCAAAGCGGCACCATTTTTTCCACTAATAAGTTTAAACGTGTAGGCATTGATGCAATCAGCATTTGTGCATGGCGAACATTGTAATTATTCCAGGTTTCTTCAATTTTATTCCACAAATCATCACTGTTTTGTGGATGGAAATGATTGTTCTTGTTAAATTTCTTTACGATATATCACCAAACGTTTTCGATTGGATTGATATCAGGGCTTCTTGAGGGCCTAGGTAACAATTAAATGTTATTTTCCAGTAGCCAGTCCGAAACTCTCGTTGCTGTATGGACAGGGCAGTATATAAAATTTTCTTGTTCAAATATATTGTTAACCGATGGCAACATAACATTTTGGACTATGTGTATATAAACTCGACTATTAGATCTTTCTCGAATACGGTGGCATATTCCTAGCCCTCTGAAAGATATATACCCCCATACATTAACAGAACATCTTCCACTTGTTTTAACATGTTGGGTATATCTTTCTTCGTACTGTGTATTTTGCGGCCTATATACTCTAATCTGCCCGCTATAATAAGATTGAAAAGTCTTCTCATCGGTAAATACTACCCTTTCTTTGCTCTTTATTGATATCGGTCAAAATGGCTTTTAGCAGCTACACCGCTTCTCAATTCCGAATTTTTCCTAATACGATTTCTTGCCGTTCTTACTGTCCCAGGAAAATTAGTTTGGTTGTGTGCTTCTACAGCTGTCTGAAATGGATTGTTTCGCAAAAAATCTATCAGATCATTATCTTGATTTTCGTTTGAAATTTTTCTTCTACCACTTCCAGCCCTTCTTTCCAATGATCCTGTATTTTCCTATTTAGTTCTGAGGCTTTGAATAGTGCTTCTTGGTTTCCCAACTTGCTGAGCTATTCTTCCCAGAGAAACACCTTCTTCAAATAGAGTAATTACTCTCGCCTTCTTTAGTTCATTCATTTTCCAAAATTAAAGAAAGTAAAATAATATAATTTTGAAATGTGTGACAGATAACAATTTGTCAAGTAAGGTATATTTCCAGGTGATCCAAGTACGCAAAAGCCAACATCACACTGGGAAAAATTAGGTGTACGAGATTTTAATTCCCTCACTGTACATGAAATAATATTTAAAAAATCCCAAACCGTATAATCCCGACTTACAGATTAGCCCTTTATCTATGAAAAAAAACATTAATATGAGGTTATTTAGTTGCCAAATATTATTGGTACTGTGGCAACAGTTAAACAGTTATAATTGAAATAAGTTTTTATTTGTTTTAACTTTGAAAGTCAATAACTTCCTAATAAAACGCGATAGATTTTTTATATGAAGTACCAACATTATTTTAAGTCACTCTATCACCCCTATCATTATTTTTTTAAGGTATTTGATGAGTCTATGAGAAAAAGCTCTATGACCGGCTTCTTTATATAATTTGTTCACAAAACTGGGAAGCTATTGGACAACATTATTGGATTAAGCAAATTGTTGAGTTACTTTTGGTAAGTAGAGTAAATTACAAAAAAAGTTTATAGGTGCAATAGAATATCAAAATTAGTTTTAAGCAAGGTCATTTATTATTTTATTTTCAAACAGGGGTATTAGGAGATTTACTAATATTTTTTTACTTAATATATCATTTTAAAAGGCTTTTAATGGTCCTTCAGATTCTTTTATAATATACAGGGTGTTCCCTTTAAAAAAAAGTATTTTGACTATTTTTATATCTAGAGGTAAAATAACGAATTTTAAGCGACCCTGTATAATTCAAAACAAATTTCTTTATACCAAATCAATGTAGAGGATAAGATGCTACACCCTAAATTTTGAAGTGTCAAGGAATGCAGATAGAGTAATAAAAGATTTTTATTTAGAGACGTGTTTTGAACAAAATATATGGAAAATAATGATTTACTCAAAAACCGTTAGAGATAGGTATAGGGTGATATTAGGCAAAAATATTCAAAAGTAGTGTCGGATACAAAGGTACCAAAATATACAGGGTATTGCATTTGAAATATCAAAGTTGATGCCACTTTTTGTATAAGCGGCAACGCTGCATCATTAAAAATATTTTAGATCGTTAAGGGGCCCACAGACAATCAATATTATTGGGCAAAATATTACACAGTAATATTGCTAGTCGTCCCCAAACAGTGCAATATATTAATGCAAAGACTATATTTAATATAATGCACAATAACTAGTTTTGTTTTGTAACTACCGGTCAAAACATGGATAAGAAGAAAGTAGCTGCTTAAAACATGTTTGAAAATAAGAAAAAACCTTTAATTCTTTTTCTATTGCTTTTAAAATCATATGTGTGTAATTGTTTTTGTAAAACAAATACTCTTTTGTATTTGAAAACTAAAATAATTGTGCAATATTACCCACACACGGCACCATAAATCACTATTGCAGAATTAAAATCAAACTGTTTTTAAATGACACAGTATATTGTACAAGCTCTTAATATAAACCACAAACGGTCAATAATATTGTATAATATGAAATTTTGCGCAATAATATTAATCGTCGGTGGGCCGCTTTAGATCACAAGCCATTACCGATGTTGCCAAATTTTCAAAAATTCTAATGTGCCGTTTTCCGTAAACGTCTAAGGTAGCATCGACCGTGAGACACCCACACACACCAAAGAAACCAAAAACTAACATTTCTTAGGTATATTTTATAAGTTTAAACCATGTTTTCTGTTACAAAGATTTATTTTTATTTTAGGTCACTGCTACACCTACTGTAGGCATAGAAATGGCCCATGAGAGCAGCATATTACCAAGTATAACGTCCGTTATAGACACAGATGAAAAGCGAAGAGAATTCCAGAAGACGCGCTTGGAAAACGCTGATCTCTATGACTGTACCGAAACTAAAGAAGAGGTATTGATTTTTTATTGCCAAAAATGTACAAGGTTAACCACCTGGAACTGAAAAAGCAATCCTTTTTCCATCGAATTTAAAAGCATATTTAAGAAAATAATTTAAAAGGAAAAACGTCAAACGTAACACCAGTTTTAAGAAGACTTATTTATTTGTCCGTTTTTTAATATACACTCTTGGACAAAAAAACCGGACAGAAAAATTGTGTTGAAATTAATTTTTAAAAACTTTTTGGTTTTTAGCCGATTTTAATTATCTTTTCGTTCAGTGGTAGCTTTTTCCATCAAGATTATTATTTATTATGGGGATTGCAGGAAAAATTATAGGATAAGGTATTGATATCTATAGCCACAGAAGCTTCAAAAAGCTTGGATTTCTCTTTTGAGCCAAAAAGTATTTTTCCCTTCTAATTTATACACTTTGTATGTGTCCCAAATCCGACCTCCCTTGGAATATTGTTCTCATATCTGGGACATAGCGTCCCCCACAACCCTAAGCATTCTTGATTCCATTCAAAGAAAAGCTATCCGTCTCATTAATGATCCTTCACTTACAGAATGGCTTTCCTCCCTTGTCCATCATCGGGCTGTGGGGGATTTATCGCTTTTTATAGGTACTTCCATGGCTTAGGCTCTGAAGAATTGTCCAGTATAGTTTCTCCACTCACGGTTTCCAACAGAGAAGCTCGTGGTGCTGCGCGTATGCATCCCTATACGGTCCAACTGGACAAGCCCCGAACTTTCCACTTTGTTCGTTCTTTTATTCCTAGAGTTTCTAGATTGTGGAACCTGCTGCCCGCGGAGGTCTCCCCCAAATCTTCAAGTATTTAAGTCCTGTGTCAACAAACTCCCTCTTACCTCACTTAAGACACTCATGGTATAGTTTGTCCAACGTACCATTTTTCGGGTGGCAATACGTATTTTTTAGAGAAACGTCAATCAGTAAATTTGGTTTTTCAGATTTAAGTTGGCTGCCCTGAAGTTCAGGACCGTACTGAAGGAATTTTTGAAAAATCAATAAATGCTTAGATTTCAGTGACTAAATTTAGCTGTATTTTTTCTAGTTGTGCATATATTTATATAAACTTGTTTAATTATACCATTTTATTAACAAATATTTCCGTTAAACCACAGAATAAAAAGTTCTGTTTCTGCTACATTAAAAAACAGACAGGTTGAAGTTAAAGCATCTAAATCAGTTCTCATATTTTTTTATTATAAATGACATCAGAATAATGCTAAAAAGTGTAGATTAATAGTTATTTAGGTACTTTTTACTTATCGAGCATATCATCGACTTTATATAAAATTTGTATAGGGTGTTTTACGGCGCTGCTCAGAAAACATATTACAGTTTTTAATATATTCTAATATCTTACTTTAAAGTAATGGATGATTCTTCTATATTTCCAATTTTTACGCAATTTTACAATTTTTTAAGAATAAGTGTGCATATATTTACATTTAATTCATCTGACATAACTTCTTTATTTGGCTCCTATATTTAATTATAAAATAAATAAAACAAAGCAGTTATAATCATGTACTTATTTTAGAGTATCATTACACAATAAGAGACTTATATGCTATAAAATAAAGTTTTCAGAATCACCTTGTTGAAGGTTATATAGATTTAGCTAAATAAAATAACACATAGGCAATGTGAGGAAGAGACAGTCTAACTAACGTAAATACCGACATGTAAACATTTCGGATTGGATGACTAATAGTACATCCATACTTTTAACTATTGCTTATACAGTACCTACGTTTTAAGCTTTAGATATCACCATGCATATGCACGTAAAAATGTAGGTTCAAAAATAACAGTGGTGCATTTTTGTTATTTTTTATAATAAAAGCAAACGAGTAAAATACATACACCGTAAACTTTTTAGATATGAAAAGCCAATATTTAAAGGGCACGGACTTTTTATTAATATATTAAATGTGTTTCCTTAAGTAGTCGGAGATACTTAGTTTATTAATAGGGGACTTAAAGATATAAAAGTTTGGTGAATAACAAACAACCTATGCATCTGCACGCGCCTGATCCCAGGGAATCTAGGCAGTCTTAGGATGGAGGAGCAGAGAAAGTGCGAGGTCTAGTGCTTTCGCATCTACTTCATACTTATAAGTCCTAGTTGGTGTTTTGTTGGGATTAACTAGTGAGAATGGGTTAAGTTCATCAATCATTGTAACATTTATCAATTATGGGACCAGTATTAAATAGACATAGCAGTACTGTTAGTAAGAAGGGACTAAGTTGTATAGTAGGTTGAAACTAAAAAGAAACAATATATACTAGGTTATATTTATACATATATACCTGTGAGGCATCACTGTTTAGAGATAAGATTTAAATTCCCAAACTGAAGGTATAGTAAACACTGGAATTCATACCCTAAAAACAGATGTAAAAAAATATATGTATATTCTTGGTTTTAATAACAATAAAAACAAGTCCCAATACTTACCCGAAATAAAACAAATTATGAACTATAAAAAATGTCAATAAGAAGTCCAACTAAAAATCACAAAACCCGAAAGAAAACTTAAAGTTCATTACTGGATGACAACTATTAATCAGTGACTTTGGTTTTGTTAAGAAAAGTCAGTTCTGTCAATTTTTGGTAATTTCAGGTTAGCCACCCGAAAAATGGTACGTTGGGCAAACTATACGTTAGTTTTTAGGCTTTTAGCCTTCGTGGTTTGTCCAGAGATAAAAAAAACAAATACAGGAAAAAGCCAAATGTTGCATTTTGGCCCAAATTTTTAAACACCCTGGGAAATAATTTATCGTCACAATTCTTTATCAATACATTGGATTTTAAAGCCCCATATTTTCTAATTTCTTTTTTTTTTAATTTATATCAATATCTTTATTCGAAAAGAAAATATATAAAATGTGTGTTTGGTTATATATGCTTTTACACCATAGATAACCTACATTTAGATCCGCAGTGGCAAGAAGCATTTTTCGGATTTTTACGACCTCGCGCAGTGGGTGGACGAACATGCGCACTTAAAAGCCGTGGCAAAATACAAACACCGGCACCCCGTACCCTTCGTCCTGGGTCTGACCGTGACGCTCATTAGCTACCGTACTTTAAACAGAAAACCAGAACGCCGTCAACAAATTCTTTCCTATAATGCGGATAGTTTGTTTGGGGCCGGGTGCGTTTACCCTCAACTTGCTTGCGCACAAACCGGTTTTTCGCCCATGAAATGTAACTTTTGTTTCGCGCAGGTTATAACATTGGCAATCCATCAACATCAGTGTTTTACACCTTTCTTAAAATTTTAATTTTTATAAAAAAATAAATATATAATAATATTAGTTTGTTAAGTTGAATCTGTAGTTTCCAAATCAGTAATCAGATTGTTGTTATCTCTTAAGATATACAGGGTACGACAAAAAGTGTGATTTTAAAAAATAAACACCCTGTATATTATATTACCAGTAAAAAGATCTTTTAAAGGCCTTTAAAAATATACTGTATTCTAAATGGTTATCTTTATTATTTTCGAAAATATGACGAACCAAATCTTAAGTTTCCCAATATGTTTGCGTTATAGCGTATATTACGATCATTATAATGAAAATGCATTGCTTTAAAAACTTTTGTTTTCTTTTAAATAAAGATACCGATATAAATAAAAAATGAAATGTAAAAAAATACTTACACAGGGTGTTCGAAAATTTGGGTCAAAATACAACATTTGACTTTTACGAGAAAACACTTAATCCTATATAACTTTTTGCAACCCCCATATTAAATAATAATCTTGATGAAAGGAGCTACAACTGGACCACAAGTAAATTGAAATCGGTCAAAAAACCAAAAGTTATTTAAGATTGAATTTGAACAAAATTTTGTTGTTTTTTGTTTGTCCAGAATTGTAATTGTTATTTATTTATTTATGTTTTACCCATCTATTATTGATCTGTAATACCTTAGAAACGGAATATGTTATGGTAGCAATAATACCTGCTATCACACCTAGGGCATTATAAGCGGGCATTATGATAATGCCCGCTTATAATGCCCTAATGCGCTAATATGGAAATTTTATTGCTTATCCAATTTTATTTCTCTCACAATAAAGATCAAGTTTATACAAAAATAATTTTTCTTTAAACAATACTAAAATTAAACTTTATTTCCAAAATAAAAATTACAATTTTGAAATGTCCCGGAAAATATAGCTGATTCCACTATAGAATGGTCGGTGTTTTTGTGATGCAGCTGGTAGCACTAACGCTATTTTGTATAGAAGAACATTCCATTGTTCCTCTATCTTCAATGTCATCAATAGTCATTTTGACCAACTCATCTCGTCTTAAACCTCCAAAAACACCCATTACCAATATGACTTTGTGTACCAAGTAGATATCATCAGGAGCCTTCTTAATAAATTTTAATATTTGTTCTCCTTCCAAAACTTTAGACTTCTTCGGGACGTATCCTTTCGACTTAACTTTTAAAAAGATATGAGACGATGGTATTGCGAAATGTCTATATTTTCATAGACCATCAACGTAGACCTTAGGGTGGAATACTTGGTCCAGAGAGAGTTCGGACTGTATTTTTCCGACTAAAAATAATAAAGTTTGTTAAACATATGTATTAAAATAAAATCAATAACTTACCAGTTCCTGAAAATATGCCATTAAAACGGTTTCGGTTATTTGAAGAATTACGTTCGCATCTTTCCAAATACCAAATATGCCATACTCCCGATCATACTGTTGTCTTGATTTAACTGGCAAAAGATTTTCGGTCGCTTTTATGGCCTTTTCTCTTATATTGTGTGGAATTTCTTCCATTTTGAGCAAATCGTTAAATAAAAAATGCCAACTTAACTGATAGAAACATCAAAGTCAAACTTAACACCAGTCATTATCTACTTACGTATACAGGTACAGGTGCAACTTATTTTTTATATTGCGAATAAATAATGTAATTAGTCATTGAAAAACTCTTTTTGGGTAAAACATAAAGCATTGTATGCACCACGGGCTTTACTGGATTATAATGCCCATCAGGTCGAAATCTATTTCGACCTTCAGGGTATTATAGTCCTAGTAACGCCCTTGATACTATAAATAGCTATTATTTATTTATTTGTGTTAAAAGTTAAATTTTATTTCTTCTAGGTTTTGGATATGGATTTAGCTAACGTGGAAACAACGCAGCCAGAGGAAAAACTATTAAGTAGGGCTGAGACCATTACGAAAATGATAAATAAACATTTTGAATTTATTGAGGTAAGTGAAATATGTAAATTAGAAATGTTTTTCAAGCGGTACAACTTTTATTTTATTTATTTATTTATTTATTCATTTACATACACTACGGAATTAACAATTCCAAATGGTACAAAATTAACTAAAATAAAGTCTCTATATACCAAATAACTTGACAAAAATTACAAACACATAAAAAAAACAAACAAGCTTACAACTTACTAACTAGTACTGCCTTCAGAGAGAGATAACTGATATTAAAAATGTCACAGTCGGAGTAATTTTGATTGTAATTAACCAACATACGATCTACAAATGCTCCCTGACCATAGTTCGTTCGGTGGACCCTTTCAAAAAATAACTGGACCTGCCTAGTTCGTCTGTTTGGTACGCGTATTGGAACCAAACCAAGCAAAAAGCTACAGTCGATTTTGCCATTTAAGAGCTTATGCAAAAGAGTACAAGAGCCTCCCTACGGCGACACTCAAGACTTTTAAGCCCACAGAGTAAAAGCCTTGTTTGGTAGGTCAGGTTGCTATACGGAAAATGAAATTTAAACAGAAGATACTTAACAAATCTATTCTGCACTCTCTCAAGTCGGTCAATGTGGCAAGCATATCGTGGAGACCAAATCACAGAGCAGTACTCCATGATGCTCCGAACGAGGCAATTATATAAACACAGAATCGCTTTTGTGTCATTGATATGCTTGGTGCATCTCTTAATAAATCCAAGCAACCTACAGCCCTTGAGAAAAATGCTATCGATGTGCAAGTTAAAGGTCAAATCACAATCAAAAATCACTCCGAGATCATTAAGTGAAGTGACTCGGTCGATATCTTGTCCGTTAATGGTATAATTTAATGTTAATGGTTTATTACTTTTAAAGAAACTTATAACCTTGCATTTAGATATGTTGATATTTAAAAAGTTCGAGCTACACCACTGCACAAAATTGTTTAGGTCACACTGTAGGCTATTAAAATTAGGATTAATAACATTATAAAATTTAATATCGTCTGCATATAATAGAAAGTTAGAAGTCTGAAAACATGACCGAACATCGTTAATAAACAATAGGAACAGCACTGGTCCAATGTGTGATCCCTGAGGAACACCGGACGTCACAAACACTTCATGAGACGACGAGCCACACACAGTGACACGCTGACGACGGTCGGACAGATAGGATCCAATCCACTGAAGGTATTGACCGGATACACCAATCTCGGACAGCTTTTTCATCAATAAAGGGTGGCAGACACTATCAAAAGCCTTCGACAGGTCAGTATATACAGAATCCACCTGTCTACCCTCCTCAACCGAAGAAACCAGATAATTTTGGTACACTGCCAGGCTTGTTTGAGTGGAACGGAATTGGAAAAAGCCGTGCTGTTCAGGGATAATGTAGTTCCTAAATGCACCAAACATATCGTCCGTTATCATGGACTCGAGTAACTTGGGCATTGCAGAAAGTAGTGATATCCCACGATAGTTCTCGACCCTCGCTCTATCACCAGATTTGAAAATTGGATGCAGGTTGGACACCTTCCAGATGGTGGGAAAGTATCCGTCATTCATTGATCTCTGAAATAATGCCGTTAAGGGGTCGGCAAAGGGATTCCAACAACTTTTCAGGAATACTGGCGGGATGCCATCAGGACCGGCTTTTTTGAGGTATCAAGCTGCGACATTCTTTCGCTTACCTGCGAGACGGCAAAATTGTAAAATGACAAGGTAGCAGCGAATTCCACGGGTTGGATACATGATAAATCAACGTTGGAATAATCTGCATAACAAGTCTGAAAATGCAAGGCGAAAGCATTTGCAATATCGCTGGCGTCATTAAGTTCTTGATTATTGTAAATCATTTTACTAGGAAGGTTAGAGTCATTTTTTAGGTTATTGACAAATGACCAAAAATGTTTAACATTTTGGGGAATTAACTGCTCTGTCCTAGTCACAAACATAAGATAACACATATCTGTCCGTAGTTTAACCTCGCGTCGCAGGTTAGAATAGTCTTGATAGTCGCTCTCCAGGCCTGATCGCTTATACTTTTTATAAAATATAATTATTCCTTGTATAATATTTTCACGGTAACCCTTTGTCCTATAAATATACTTTGGATAACTTTTTTTTCTTTAATTTGACTATTTCAAAAAAAAAATAGATAAAAATATATATTTATATACAGGGTGTCCCGTAATTAATTAGACATAGGTTAATGTAGGATACCTGACATGAAAATAAAGCGTTTGAGTTTAATATTGCTTAGCAAAATGTTATTGGTTTTCGTTCTACAGTGTGTTAAAACTAATTTTTTACCAAACATTTAGTGAAATATCTCAGGAATCCACTAGAGAGATTAAAATTAAATTTGGTGTACTCTTATTCTTTGAGATGACAAACACGAATATAATATCTATTTTGTCATTACCACTAGATAGCGCCACATACAATAACATGGATGATTAAAATGGCCAAAACTTGTTTGACCTTCCTGTATGCACATTTGCGAGTGGAAATAATAATACAGCATTTAATTTTAGTCAAAAAAGGTATACTTCTTTGATTTTCACAAAGTAGACCGTTTTCGAAATAATCGACTATTTTATTAGGTTGCGCATGAACACTCTAAAATTTAATTAACAACGATAAAGTTAGAAAAGGCTATTGATTATAATAAATGTTCAAAATGCTTACCATCCATTAGGACACATTGTCTAATTCTTTTATTTAAATTTTGCCTGACTCCAAAAAATGATGATTCTTTTTGGGACCTGATAATATTGACTCCTTCTGGCGCCATCTAGTGGTAATGGAAAAATAGATATCATATTCGTGTTCGTCATCCCAAATAGTAGGAGTACACCAAATTTCACTTTAATCTGTCCAGTGGATTCTGAGATATTTCACTACATGTTTGGTAAAAATTAGTTTTAACGCCCTGTAGAACGAAAACCAATAACATTTTGCTAAGCGATATTGAGCTCATACGCTTTATTTTCATGTCAGGTATCCCACATTAACCTATGTCCAATTAATTACGGGTCACTCTGTATAGCCTCTTTGATAAACCATTAAAGAGTTCTGAAATCCTAAACTCGAAAAAACAAGATTTCCCATGTTAATCATATGAAAACTGAAAATATATCATGCGGCACCTCCTAAGAATAATATTAAGAGCTGACGCTGTCACATGATTTTTTTAGGATTTTTTTGTATTATTTTCAACAATATTTTCAATATAATTAAGAAAAATAAAAGTCGATTATTTTGAATCAGTCTACTATACATGCTAGTAAACACACTCAGTATGATTGTTAAATGTACTTTATATTGACAGGTATCCCGTCACATCACGACCGAACAATTCCTGCTGGCCGCTGCTCAACTCTGTCATATGGACACCAGCCTCGCAGAACAAGTATGGCTGAGCATCTTTCCGAAATTCTGGAGTATACTGGAAGAGGAAGAGCGCGCCGCACTCGCTCAGGAAATGATTCCTTTCATTACTTCTGGGACGCACATTATACAGAAAGATGGACACCCGAGTGCTATGAATACCTTTATTGAAGCGCTTTTAGGTATGTTATTAGGGATACACACAGTGGGGCATGCGTCTAAGGAAGTCTTTAAGTAAGACTGATATTATCATTTGCGTAGGAACGGCTCGTCAGTTCAGTATATATGTACATGATCGCACTTAGTTGCAAGCTCCCTTTCAGTTCAGGTAGGCTTGAAGGCATGACTGACCATGTGTATGCCCATTAGGAACCGTTTTACACCTAACTTTTCTAACGAAGTGTATGTCAAAAACTAGAGTCCGAGCGAAACTGGTTTTCCTGCGGAAACTGGATGTTCGGTCGTGGCTTCAGTTTCGCGTCCAATCATGGCCACCTAGATGCAATATTAAAAATGGCATTAAAAAATCAAGTATGCTGAAAAACTTTTTAAAATGCCACATTCCGAGTGAGAATTGTCTTAGGAATCCAAAAATGACAAAATGTACATGGTGATTCATTTAAAAATTCAAAATTGGAGCCATTTCCGGTTAAACCGGAAGTGGCTGAAAAGTAAAAAATATGCGTAATCTCTCCTATGTTCATACCATTTACCTATACCCAATCTCATTTTGATATGTCAAATACTCTAGGACTTATGGCTTGTCTATTAAATTCGTAGACACCCGATATATAAAAAACATATAATTAAAATTGCACTTTTTTTATTTGTGAGATGGTCTGCTCTGGTTCTTAACGCCTTACATCCTGGTCGATGCTATTTTAGTTTTCACAACTTTCTTATCCCCCTTTGCAGTACTTGGAGCTAGTATTTGTCTGTCTTTTATACATGATCCCAGCAAGACAAACGATAACAATGACAAAAAACGGGCGTAACAGACAAAAAATATCTTAAAAAAACAAAAGACCCAGTGTCTCTTATTAGGCTTTTGCAGGGCCGCCGAGAGCCGTGCCGAGTTCCAGTACAAGTAAAAGTGACGGGCCCTCCTTAACAATTAAAAAGGTCCTCACAAATGTTATTTCCATTTCTTTTAGAAATTACCCTAAAAAAAGTTGAATAGCAAAAAAAAGGTCCTCACCTATATTCTTATGTTCATTGCTCCATTTACGGTTTTTATCCCGCGCCCCCCTTCCTCCCCCTTTAGTCCGGGCCCCCCAATCAGTCTGGGTCCCGGTAATTTGTACCTCCTTTAACGCCCCCTCGTCGGCTGCTGCTCTGTAGTGTATATGCTAAACTTTTATTTCGATTTCAGATGCACGCCCCAAATTCAGATGGCGCCTCCAATAATGAAATACCTTGGAATTAGCCACAACTTGTGGCACAGGATGGCTTTAACCATGGAACAACAAGCTTTCGATTCGGGCGGCAAAGGCAGCAACCCGGCGAGCTGTTACGAGTTTGAAGGAGAACAGCCTAAGCAGGTAAAATAAACGAAAATAATTATTCTAAGAAATTGAATATCATAAATATTTAATGTGTTTGGTGAAACTTATTTTTGAATCTATTTTCGTTAAGGCCATAATAATAACCCTCCCAGCTTTATCGAAAGTGTTGCAAATATTAAAGACAAAAATCAACACCATAAAAATGCACATTTATACCTATCCGTATACGCAACGAGAGACAATACGTCGGTGATCGAAAAAAGGTTAAAAGCACGGTTTAAAAGCATACTTATGTAACGTAATTTAAAATTCTTTATGCACCCCAATGATCTAAAAATTAAAAGGATTGCTAATAAAAAATGATCCCCATATATTTTCAATAGACCTGCGCACGAAACTTTTACCCCACACTGGGAGAATTGCTGTACACCTTTGGACATGCGCAGTTCTTATAAAAGTTTGCATTTTTCATTAAAAACCCAATATAGTGTTGGCAACATTGACAAAATTTGCAGTAAAGAATTTATGGTTTCGTCCGTTACTTTGTGACCGTACATTTTAAATTAATAAAATAAAACAAAAAATATACTTTGTTCATAGTCACTTTAATTGAATGTTTAGCCGTGACAGCTGTTTCGTAGTACAACTACATTTTCAAACGTACTGACAAACTAAAATTATTTTACTTATATATAAACAGTAATACCTAATAAAAAACATATTTTTTAAAAAGGTTTTAAAATCAATATGGTACAGTTGTGAAATTTAAATATTTTATTGCTACATTTTATAAAAGTTTTACAAGGGGTAGATTTCCTAGGTCAATCTGTGTGTTAAGCAGATGTACATTCTGCTTTTTATGTTTATAGATTTCAATATTTTCTAATGTATCTAGTTTTCGCCCTTTTTGTTCTACATGTAATATTTTTAGGGTATTGATTTCTGGAAATTTGTGTCCGGTTTCCAGAAAATGGTTTGCGAAATTTGATGTTGTTTTCCCTAACCTATAACATGAGTTATGTTCTTTAAACCTAGTTTCGAAATTTCTTCCCGTTTGTCCAATGTAACAGCTATTACACTCTTCACAAGTAAGCTTATAAACTCCTGATTTTTAAATTTATTTTGTTTATCTTTCACATTAAATATCATGTTTGATAATCGATTTGATGGTTTATGTGCTATTTTCTGGTTTTGTTTAGACAGGGTGTTCGAAATTTTTGTGATATTTGGCCAAAATAAGTTAGGGTTTTAAATGGTTGGTTTTGTTTTTCAGGTATTTTTGGGTAAATTTGGTTGAGGGTGAGTTGTTTACGTTTCTTATTAATTATAGAGTTTATTAAGGGTGGAGGATAACCATTGTTTTGAGCGATGTTTTTATAGTGTTTAATTCTTTTTCTAAATTTTCTTTGGAAAGTGGAATGGAAAATGCGCGATGTATCATTGATCTGTATGCTGACATTTTGTGGGTAATTGGATGTAAAGAATCATTAGGTATTGTAATATCAGTAAAAGTTGGTTTTCTATAGATATCAAAATTTATGGTTCCGTAGTTAGTTTTTGTTATTTTAAGATCTAAAAAGTTAATGGAGTTTTGTTGTTCTATTTCCAAAGTAAATTTAATCTTAGGGTGTATAGAGTTAATATAATTAAGAGTATTTTTTAGCTCTATCTCGTTTCCTGAAAAGCCGACAAGTATGTCATCCACATATCGGTACCAAAATATAACATTATCTGAATGTTTGGAGTTTATAAATGATTCTTCTAGTTTTGACATAAATATCTCCGCCATTAAAGGGCTTAAAGGGGAACCCATAGCTAGTCCGTCTGTTTGTTTATAAAAGTTTCCATTATATTTAAAATAATTTTTGTCCATACATAATTTCAAAAGTTTTAAAATGTCCTCTTTAAGAGATGGGTTAATGTTTTTATTGTTTAGTTTTTCTGTTATAATTTTGATACAATCGTCTTTTGGTATATTTGAGAACATGTTAGTAACATCAAAGGATGCTAAAATTGCGTTTTCTGGTAGACTGAGATTTTTTAGCTTTTTGTCAGGTCTATTGAATTTTGAACTGAAAATTTGGGTTTAAAGTTTAAGACATCTTTTAAAATACGGTTTAATTTTACTGATATTTCCCTTAATGGTGTATTTGAGTATGACACTACTGGCCTTATAGGAGCATTTTCTTTATGGATTTTACTAAGCCGTATAAAATTGGTGGGGATGGGTTTTTGTTAATTAGAAAATAGTTTTCCCTATCAGAAAAAAGGTCGGTGTTTTTAGGGTATTTTTTAGTTCTACTTGTATTTTTTCGGTTGGATCTTTATTTAAGAGGGAGGGTTTTTCTTTATTTAGAAAATCATCCATTTTTTCTTGGTAGAGATTTTTATTTAATATAACTATGGAGTTGCCCTTATCGGCTCTAGTGACAGCTAGATCATTTTCTTTTATTTTCTTTTGGATGGACATAATTGTTTTCTTCTCAGGCGGTTGAAGGTTAGGTGGAGAAGTTTTAAAATTCTTAATTATACTTGAAATTTGATCTTTTGGTATATTATCTTTATTATTAAAAGAGGTTTCCACGTCTGTTATGATAGTTTCTATTGTGTTTTTAGGATTAATTATGGGGGATTATATTTAGGTCCTTTTTCTAGTAAATTTGTTTCAGTATGTGAAAATTGTGTATCTGATAAATTAATAACTCTGTTAAAAAATTTTATAGAATTGTTTGTGTTTGTGTATTTTTCGGGGTTTTCCTTTTTTATGATTAAGTTGTTTAGCTTTTTTGATTGAGTTAAATATTTTTTATGAATAATTAGGCTTATTTTGGATCTAACATTATCATCAAGGATATCAAATTCTATTGGATGGAGTTTATAAGTAAGTTCTGAGTGTAATACCTTTATATGAAGGAGTAGAATGTCTCTTGTCCGGAACCATTTGCGGGATTCTTCTTTTAGCCATGTGGTTTTCGCTGTGAGGACTGCCTTTTTTCCGGATCTTGTTGTTGAACCGCACTTTATGTGTATGTACTTTGGAAAAACACTGTTTTTTAAACATTGTTGGTTAAACCATGCGTTTTGTACTGCTATTCGTTGTTGAAGTCTTAGTTTGAAGTATAATTTGGACTGTTCTGCTATACTTGCTATCTTTAAAGAATTTATGGTTTCGTCCGTTACTTTGTGACCGTACATTTTAAATTAATAAAATAAAACAAAAAATATACTTTGTTCATAGTCACTTTAATTGAATGTTTAGCCGTGACAGCTGTTTCGTAGTACAACTACATTTTCAAACGTACTGACAAACTAAAATTATTTTACTTATATATAAACAGTAATACCTAATAAAAAAAAATATTTTTTGTTTTATTTTATTAATTTAAAATTTGCAGTATTTTAATAAATATAGTGGTTGCAACACTGAAAACATTTACCTATACAGTAACAGGACCACATTCATCCTAATTTAATTTATAATTTGGGATTTCCCGATCGTAAAATCCGGGTAAAATTGACGCCGTCGGCCGCCCAAATCAATCTCCCATCTACGGTCGGCCGTTATCAGGTATAGCTATTTGGTATTTGGTGTTTCATTTGTGCGTTGTGAGTAATTCTTGGTGTTTTTAATTTAACTAAATAATGAGTAAGTAGCAAATTTTCTGTTTTAAATAATACTCTTTATTGCTATGCAGTCAATTTTTAGAGATCAATAAATCCATCATTTTTTGAAATAGTCATGGTTTGGGTTAATTTTTTTAAATGGAAAAAATTGTATTTAAGGATTATAGAAAATATACATGGCGTTCCATTTAAAATAACAAACTTTCCCTTTATACGAAAATTGGCCGTTTTCGTAAGAAATAAATGTCAGACAACCAAATGGCAAGGTTATAAACAGAAACATTTAAAGGCTTTCTGCGAACACCGCATTTTGATAATTTTATTTGTTCTAAAATTATTCGCGGTCAAAATGGGTTAAAATATAGTCGGACACCCTGTATTAGCATTTGACTGATGCATTTATAATTACACAAAATAAAATATGGCAAAGTTTAATCAAAATAATTTGACATACTTTTAAGTTATTAACACGTAGCCATAGCAATTTCGTCGACAAATATCATGAAGTGGCGTATCTCAAAAAGTAGAAAAACTGACTAGAGCTGATGTAATTGCTTAAAAAAGTTGCTTCTTAATATTACAAATTGGCATACGTTAGATTTTGATATCTTTAAAATTTATAGCAAATATAATACTAAGCCATTATGGGTCCATTACCAATTTTAATATTGTATTTCGCGTGTTTTTTTGTGGTTTCAATTACCGACGAGAGACAATACGTCGGTGATCTGAGTCGGTTAGCCCTAACCCCAAAAATAAACAATTTCAATGGCATTACACGCCAAATTTAACTCAACGACAACTGCTACGGCAACGGGAGCGAAAATATCAGTTTATGAATTGAGATTTATTCCTTAAACAAGCTACATAAAACTAATTGCTTTTATGATAAAATACCAACCATTCAGTTTTTTGTGTCAGGTAGTGTTAAGATGGAAGATAATAATGCCGAAAAATTTCGTGCAGGTTTGAGAGTTGAGTCAAAGTGGGTCCCTCATGAATCAAAAATAAGGTGTTTTACGGAATTTAAATTGAGATTAGTGCTTCTAAGCACTCCTGTTTGCTAAATTTCAATAAAATCAACGATACGACCGAAAAATAAAAAATTATACAACAAAAAATAGTCCCCAATATAAAACCGGTTTACTTTTTAGGGACTGCTATGAAATACGAATACAGAGTTAAAATAAAATATTTAAATATGTATACCTAGAAACAAAATTACTTGGTATATTTTCTTTATAAATGAATCATATACAAAATCGTTAAACCCGGTCCTGTTGTTTGTTTTTCGCTAGTCAGAATTTTTACTGCGCATGCCCTCAAGTGGGACTGCGCAGTGCCCTGGTAGGGGTTATTATGATTTTCGCTGCGATCATCCATATTTATTTTTCAGATCATTGATGCACCCACCTTAACTTATTTTGTTCAGGGGTTTGTATCCTAACCTATCAGGTGTTAAACAGACGCCTAACAGTTCTTCCCAATGGTTTTTTTCATGTGATTTTACGGTGGTTTAACGCTGTTTATTACTTGTTTAATTTAACGATAGATGCAGTTTTGGATCCAATGTTTTTAACTTTTAGCTTTTAACTTACTTTTTAATCAATCAATCAATCAAATTATTATGGTTTTGATTGATTTTCTTTTCTAATTTTGACGTACCAAAGTGGGGGTGCGTTACCAATTGCGATACGGATACGTCAGGCACGTATTGATAAGTTGCTTTTTGTCTTTATTGAACTTACATTAATTAATACAATGTGTCCAAGATAAGGAGGGTCAGTATGGGCATTCTGGAAATGGTAACTGATACGAAGTCGGTAAATGAGAACAAAGTTGAGGTTTTAAGTGCCTAGCAATATGCTGTTTAGAAGGGTTTTAAATTCCTAGTATTTCCGGAGATATTGGAAAAAAACGAAAATTTGAAAATTTGTTTTATTCCTTTTCTGTTCTTATTTAATATTGGATTTTAAAATAAATTGCACTTTTGCATTGCCACTTTTTCTGCTCAATCCAATGGTGGTATTTTTATTCGAAATGTGACGTTTTATTTTCTTGGGACCATCATCAACTTTATTTTTTAAATACGGTCCAGATATTATAATATTAAAATGTAAAATTTAATTTTTAATACTAATTCCATGATGTATCACACATTGAGGCTTAACCTTAATACGGACCTGTATTTTTAGAAATTAAAAAAATGATTTACTCTACATTTTAAGTTATTAAAATACTTTAATTAACTAAATAACTAACCCGTAGCATCACTAACTTACATTTTTAAATATGGTCTAGATCTTTAAATATTGAAATTTTAAAGAAACCCTTAATTTGAAAAAATTATATTGTGGTTTACCGTAATACAGACCCGCATTTTTCAGAATTGGATAAAAATAGTTAGCTCAAAATTTTTAAACCAATACATTGGTTGAGTAAAAAAAATAGCTTACTTAAAAATGCAAAAATATTAAATGATTGAATTATTTACTTATACATTTTTTATGAAACTTGTTTTAGCTTTTTTCTAGTCAGATAAATCTAACAAGCAAAACAGCTTTGACATTTTTTAACTGTACCTAATTGATCTAAAATATTAGAAAATTTATAATTTGCGCATTACAAAACAACTAATGCCCAGTTTTAAAATTGTAAGTTCAGCTTAGGAGCAGTTGAACTTAACTGGGTGGTTGAACCTGCCCATTTAAAATACATTGCTGTCAAGTAAATGTCAAAAGTGACAGCATATTTTAAATGGGCAGGCTCAACCACCAGTTGAGTTCAACCAAAGACAATTGCTAGTGTCACTATAGGCACCCAGAAAAAATGCTAAATTTTTGGTCATCAGCTTGGACGCTCGCTTCGTGGAATTTACGAAGCGGATATCCATCCAGTACACACGTAAACAGTACGTATAATTTGCCGCTTCATAAATTTAGCCAAGCTAGCGTCCAAACTGATGACCAAAAATTTATCATTGTTCTGGGGAGTCTATAGTGAAACTACAATTGTCTTTGTTTAATCTGATCCTAAGCTAAACTCGCAATTGTAAAACTGGGCTGACGTAAATTGATGCTCACACCGTCATACCTTCAATGTCAAGAAAACGAATTATCTACCACCAACTTAAATATTTGTTTTTAGGTCTCTTTCCGACATTTAAGATAAATTACAGTTAAAAATTATCAAAGACGTTTTACATGTTGTTAGGTTTACCTACCTAAAGAAAAGCTAAGACAAGTTCCATATAAAAATGGTTATTTTAAAAGTGAATTATTTGATTATTTATTATATGTACATTTTTAGGTTATTATTTTTTACACAACTAATCTATTAGTTTAAAATGTAGACCTTACTATGTTTACTGAGTTCTGAAAAATACAGGTCTCAATTACGGTAAAACCACGATGTGACTTCAAAAATAAAATTGGTTTTTAAATTTCGATATAAAAAATGTAGGTATAGAAGCTAGAGGTTTTCATTGAGTTCTAGTTAGTTTATTAAAGTAATTTATTAACTTAAAATATGCATTTAGTTATTTTCATCAAATTTCTAAAAATACAAGACTGTATTGATATTAAACCTCAATGTGAAATGTGATACATCATTGAATTTGTAATCAAATCGACTTTTAAATTTTAATATCAGGACCGTATTTAAAAAAATAAAGTTGATGATAGTCCTACAAAAGCAAAAGGTCGCGTTTCAAATAAAATACCACCATTGAATAGAGCAAAAAAAGTGGCAATGCAAAAGTGTCATTTATTTGAAAATCTGATTTTAAATGTCCAGGGAAAAATAAAACAAATATTTCTAGCTATTCGTTTAAAAACTTTCTAAACAGCACATAATCGGGCACATAAATCCTCAACTTTGTTCCTCATTTAACCGACTTCGTATCTCTTACCAAGATGATCATACTGGCCCTTGTTATCTTAGACACGTTGTAAAGGGTGTATTTTTCCGAACATTGTTGTTTCTGGGTACTTTTTCCCTAAACCCAATAATTTTTAAATATGAACTATTTTGTTTTTTTTTTCATACAACTCAACACTTAAGCCCTTTTTTTAATAAAGCAGTGTAATAAAGAAATCATATTCCTGTATTTTAGAGGAATAATATTGGTTTTCATGTTTCAGTCCGAACTTCTAGATTCGCTTGCTGACCTCTACCACCAAATGTGCGAAGAGGATCTTTGGGCGGGACTCTGGCAGAAACACGCCCATTACAGGGAAACCAGTGTCGCCATTAGCTTACGAACAACACGGGTTCTTTGAACAAGCTCAAGGAGCGTATGAGGCAGCTATGGCTAAACATAAAGGTAAAATATTCATTCTGGGAACTTAATGTGTAAGGTTTAAGAAATATACCTAGTGACACAAGATGTTGTTACCGCCCTCATTATGCTTTAATAATGCTGTTTTTAAACATTTTTATTAGTTGTTTATCTCTTAGAAACTAAAAAAATTGGTGGGTAACAAGATCCTGTGTCACCTGGTATATTATAATTATTAAATGTATTGCTACAGTGTACAGGGTGGCTCGAATTCGACGCTCATCATTGGGATTTCGGAAACCGTAAGAGATACAGGATCGGTTAAATGAAGGCAAAGTTGCGCAATTTGATGCTCAATAAAATGCAATTTTGCGTTTTAAAAAATTCCGAGTACTTCCGAAGATATTCGAAAAAACCGGAATTTTTAATTTTGGTTTCTATTGTTTCCTGGCTATATTTGTTAAGATAACTCAAAATAAAAACACGTTTTCATGGCCACTTTTTCTGCTCTATAATTCAGTGTGATTAAATATTAAATCTGACGTTTCGGCTTCTGGCGACCATCATCAACTTAATTTTTTTAAATACGGACCTGATATTTTTTCAATTTAATTAAATCCTTTCATCACTCTTAAAACACTATATATCGCAACTTTGATATTTGCTGACGTTTCGTACAGATAATTCCATCACCAGAATATTGCATATTTATTTAACCATAATACGGCCCTGAACTACATTTTTAGGTAAAAAGGTAAAAAAAAGAATAAACTTATTACATATTCATAATGTTTTATTGCAACTCATTGATATCTAACAGCGGAAATCACTTTATTAACAGAAACTAACCAGCAGGTACGAATTCAAGGGAGAACTTCATTTAATGTATGGATTGGTATGTGGAGGAACAAAATTATTGGACCTTTCGTTTACAAAGGGACCTTAACTCCCGAACGATATCTAAATTTGATTAGAAATGATGTCTTAGACGCCCTAGATAATCAACCTTTGACAGTATTTTAAGAAATATGGTGGCAGCAAGACGGAGCTCCTGCCCACAATGGAAGGGAAGTAGCTTAATTCCTTTACCATATATTTCCTAATAAATGGTTTTGCAAGATGGCCCGCTAGGAGCCTAGATCTTAGTCCCCTAAATTATTTTCTTTGGGGATCTCTTAAGAACCGTTTATTTAAAAATGCACCTCATGACTTTAAGTACTACGACAAAATTTGATAAGGGAAGTTGCTGCCATTTCTGCGAGAACAATTAATCAAGACTGTATTAAAAATACAAAGCAAAGCAAGAAAATGCATTGAAGCGGAAGGTTATCTCTTTGAACACCAATAATAGTGATTAAATTATGTTTATATTTAATATGGGCATCAAGATAGTATTACAAATTGTTTATGTAAGCTGATTTGTTGTCTACCTTTTTGTATCTTATGTTTAATATTCATGAAATTTTCGGTTAATAAAGTAATTTCCGCTGTTAGAAATCAATGAGTTGCAATAAAAAGATTACGAATATGTAATAAGTTAATTCTCTTTTTACCTTCTTACCTAAAAATGTAGTTCAGGGTCGTATTATGGTAAAATAAACATGTAATATTTTGGTGATGGAATTTTCTGTACGAAACGTCGGCAAATATCAAAGTGGCGATATATAGTGTTTTAAGAGTGATGAAAGGATTTAATTAAATTGAAAAAAATATCAGGTCCGTATTTAAAAAGATTAAGTTGATGATGGTCGCCAGAAGCCGAAACGTCAGATTCAATATTTAATCACACTGAAGTATAGAGCAGAAAAAGTGGCCATGAAAACGTGTTTTTCATTTTGAATTATCTTAACAAATATATCCAGGAAACAATAGAAACCAAAATTGAAAATTCCGGTTTTTTCGAATATCTTCGGAAGTACTCGGAATTTTTAAAACGCAAAACGGCATTTTATTGAGCATCCAATTGTGCAACTTTGCCTCCATTTAACCGATCCTGTATCTCTTACGGTTTCCAAAATCCCAATGATGAGCGTCGAATTCGAGCCACCCTGTACACGCATTAATTTTTTTCGTTGTCTAAAATCAAGTTCAATTATTTTTTCCTTGTATATATAAAAGTAATTTTTAATTTTAACCAACTTTTCCTTATTTAGATTTTTAATACAGGGTGTCCGACTATGTTTTGGTCCATTTTAATCGCGAATAACTTTAGAACAAAAAAGTTATCAAAATAGGGTTTTTTGCAAAAAGCCTTAGTTCTTTTTAAATTTTTCTTCCATTAATTTGTGACATTTCGTTAACATAAAAATGTAATAGCCGATACTTCTTTGTTATTTTAAATGAAACACCATGTAAATTTTTCTAAAATCCTAATATTTAATCTTTTTCCTTTAAAAAAAAGAGTGACATTAGCTATGGGTTTTTCAAAAGATCATCTACACACAACGCCAAAAGTCTTGGATCCCCTGTAAATCTTGGTTATAAAGAATCCTACATGTTTTTTTGTATCAGATTAAAATATTCTTTAATTTACGAAATTAAAAAGATCCCATACTTATTTGGAGATAAAAGAGTTTTTGTGGTTGTGCGAAGATTTGAAATTGTTAAGTTACTTTTATTTAGTTTATTTGCATTTTTAAATACGCAAAGTTTACATTGGTTCTAACCGAAAATGCCAGGACGTAAAATTTCTGTTTATAACAAAGCAAGAATAATTGCTCTGCATGAATCTGGATTTTCCAATCACCATATTTCAGCCAATTTAAATATTCCAAGATCTTCTGTGAGTCGAATCATTAACAGGTATCAAGAAACTGAAAATGTGGAAAGATTGCCTCGTAGTGGACGGCCACGTGTTTCTCCCGAAAGGGAGGACAGATATGTTATCCAATTTACACGCCGAAATCGGAACGCAACGGCACCAGCCATTAGAGATCATTTCCAAGGTACGTTCAACCGCGTAATTTCCACCAATACCATTCGCAGAAGACTTCAGAGCGCAAATTTACGGGCCAGAAGATTTTTGAGGGTACCTCTTTTATTGCCTCGACACCGTGCTGCCCGCCAGCAGTGGGCGAAAAACCATAGGGAATGGCTTTTAGCCCAGTGGGAAAGAGTCCTTTTCTCTGACAAATCAAGATTCGGTCTGGTCAGTGATGACCTTCGTCAAAGGGTATGGAGAGAGCCTAGCTTCTTAATGCTAAAGAAATCAACAGATTAGAGTGGCCAGCTAATTCCACAGACATGAATCCAATTGAGAATCCGTGGGATATTGTTTCCAGAGCTATCCAAAATCGCAATCCACCACCTAGAACCGAGGAGGAACTTGCGGTAGCCGCCGTAGAAGAATGGGACCGCATATCGCAGGAATTAACTAATAATTTCATTTCCATGCCCAGACGTGTAAATTTTACTCAGAAGTAGGGGAGGGCCCACAGAGTAACAGCTGAATTTTCTTTTTTGTATTGTCAATATTGTCGTACAGGTAATTTTTGTTGCAATGAACGTTATTTATCAATTAACACTGTTTTTTCATTTTTTGGTGTTTCTTTTATTTTAGCCGCATACATGGACTCAAAATATTTTGTTCAACTAAATTAAAATCAACATGGACAACACTTTGAATTAGTCCTTTAAAATTTTTTTTTTTAAATATTAGAAGTATAAAAATGCTAGGGGTCCAAGACTTTTGGCGTTGTGTGTATTTATTGATCTCTAAAAAATTGTCTGCATGGCAATTCTAAGTTTTATTTAACAATGAAAATTTGCTTTATACATACATTTACAAAAAATAGTTGCAGTAAGGCTAGATTAGTTTTTTTTTAACTTTTGTTAATTTGCTAAATAACCTATATCTTTGTTGCCGTATTTTTTTTCTGCAACCATGTATCTAGCAAATTCTTATTGTCAAATAATAATTTTAAATGCCATGCAGTCAATTTTTAGGAATTATTAAATCAATTATTTTTAAAAGTAACCATAGCTTATGATACATTTATTCAAAAGGGAAAGATTAAATTTTTAAATTGGAGCAAAATATATATGGTGTTTCATTTAAAATAATACACATGCCCCATATAGGAAAATCGGATATTTAGTACATTTTTTACCAGCCTCTCAAATTAATACCTGATGATTTTCTTTTTAATCTTTGGATCACACCGAACCTTTATACAGAATAACTCTTTTCATAAAATTGATAATAAAAAGTGTCCTACTTACGTAGACACGCTGTATATTTCTTCTTTTTCAGCTGATGCAAGTGTCGGTCCAGTTCCAGCTGCTTATCAAAGAGAAATTCTTCTCTGGACTGATCATTGGATCAGGTGTGCGAAAGAATTGCAGATGTGGGACATATTGACAGAATATGCCAAAACAGGGGTTTATGATCCACTCCTGTTACTAGAGGTAAATTCTTTATAATTTGGCAATGTACCATTTTTAATATTTTTTTATATTTTTAGTACGTTTACTGACATTAATATAACTTTTATAATATAGTTTATTTTAAATTACACAGCCACACACAAAAAGTTTCAGCTCTGAAAGACAGACCATGGTTTCTTTATATGTTTGGGATTGCTGAATCCGAATCTTGGATCGGTTTGACCCCATTTAAAGGTCAAATCATCAAAATTCATTAAAAATAGATCACAATCGTGATATATTTATGTTTTTGAAGTCGCTGAATTTAAATCCCGGGTCAGTTTAACCCCGTCAGGTCATAGTCAAGGTCATTTTAAGGTCAGAAACTCAAAACACCTCAAGGTATCATGATTGTGGTCTGTTTTCAATAATTTCTGATAATTTGACCTTGATATGACCTTGATCTCAACCTGATGGGGTCAATTTTACTACAGATTTGGATTCAGCGACCCCAAAAATATAAAGATACCATATTTGTGGTCTGTTTTTCCACAAATTTTAATGATTTGACCTTGATATAACCTTGACCTCGTCTTAATGGGGTCGAGAGGTCGATTTGACTTCGGATTCTAACAACATAAAGATACCACCATTGTGATCTGTTAATGATTTTACCTTAAAATTACCTTGAATGTGACCTGATGGGGTCAAACCGACCCCAGATTCGGATTCAGCGACCCCAAAAGCACAAAGAAACCATAGTCTGTCTTTCAGAGCTAAAACTTTTTTTTGCGTGACTGTGTCATTTTATTATTTTTTTTTAGAGTGCTTGGCGAATACCCAACTGGGAGTTTATGAAGGAGGCCTTGGCAGCAGTGGAATTCTGCTGTCCAAAAGAAATGGCGTGGAAAGTTACCATGTACGGAGGATTTTTGTTGATATGCCAACCTGATGACAGTAAACCGTTGATGTATGTTGAAAGGTAAGCTAATTAAACGTTTTTTATTTATTTTTAAATCTACCGGGTGTATTAGTATTGCACATAGTTTTTCTCCATCGAAAAATAATTATTTCTGTACCAAGGGTGTAAAATAGCAGTTTTACGCCCGCGGCTGAAAGTTGTCAACATCAGCTGTGGGCGTAAAAGTGCTTTATGCCAGAGGTGCAAACAATATTTTTCTACGACTGAAATTAATATACAAGCATTCTCTGTTAGGAGAAAATTTGCCAGCTTTTAATGTATAAAATTTTAATCATTATACTTTTAACATAAATGGGCCATTATTTAATTTTACTATTGTTTTATAAATTAAAAAATGCGAGCGTTTTTGATACTTTTTGCCCTAGGGCGTAAAAGTGCAATTTTACGCCCTCAAATGGGAGCGTAAAATTGTATTTTACGCCCGGTCGTACAAAAATATCATTTTGATATTTGTTGTATGAATATGCTGTATGTTAGGTTTTTATCAAACTAAACTGCTGGACATTCGAACGGAATAATTTAAGTTTTAAGTTAAATTAAACTTAATTTTCTCAAAGTCTATAAAAATATTTTAGTGAAATTTTCGGCCAATTTGGACGCAATTATTAGTCTTTAGTATACCCATTTTTAAGTGTAACCGAGAAGGATAGAGAAAAAACGTCCTGTATAAAAGTTTCATTATTTTTCATCTATTTTCTTTTGAGCATAAAAACAAAACAACTGAACATCAAACACTCAAGAAAATTAAAGAGGTAAACTTTTTAAATGGAACATCCTGTATACTTTGTCACCATTAAAAAGGTCTTTAAAAAGCTTTACAAAAATACAACATTTGATATACCTATGTGTATTAGTTTTCGAAATATGACCACTTAAATCTGAAAAATAATAGATATAATGTAATTTCCATTCTACATACCTACGGCACTAGGGTGAGACTATAGATGTAATGGAAATTGTACCCATATTTAAGTAGCCATACTTCCGAAACTATAAAGATGAAAACCCTGTACATTAGTGCATTGAACATTATTTTAATTTTGATACCACTTAATTTTGAAACTTTATTTAAAATTGTCCTATAAGATTTATATTTGATTTAAATTGCACTAATGTACAAACCTAAATATTCACCATTATCACAGAAAAAAAATCAAAAATATTTTTTTGTAAATAAACAAAACTGCATATTTAGAAGAATTTTCAAATTCTAATCATCTTTTTTATTATTAATTTTCGATATTACCGAAAACACAGAAAATACAGGTATTTTACTCTTAAGTAAAAATTACATTTTTGCCCATACCTCGTAGATGACTAATAAAAAAATGTATATGCGATGTAGCGTTTTAAGTTTTGACCATGCAGAACTTTTTGTAAAGAATAACTTTTTGTAAATTGAATAATAAAAAAGTTTCCCGTATGACGCCAACTTACGTAGACACACTGAATATTATGTTTTTACCCACTAACAGGAATAAATAACATAAAATTTGCAATTTAGCTCAGACATTTTTAAAAAGGTAATTTTTTGAATGTTTTAAAAACTGTAAAATATATAGGGTGTGTTAATCAAACAACAATTTATGCTTTTCTTTTATAGATATGTAGAGAGTGCCAGTGCCTTATGCCTTAACGAATGGAGGCGACTTCCACATATTGTTAGTCATATTCACTTGCAGTATCTTCAGGCGGCGCAACAAATTATGGAGCTTCAGGAAGCCTACCAGATTCATAAAGGGCTTCTGCAAGGTAGGGGTTAGTAAATTGTGTATCGAATTTATAGATTTAAGCTAATTACTATTTTTTTAAATGTGTTTATCTATTTGTTTTATTAAAAAATATATTTTATTGGTTACTCTCTAAAAGTTACTCTTTAGGTAAGTCCCAGGATGCACACCCACTCTGGGCGTGCTAACCCCTCCTTACTTGTATATCACACTTTTATAAAGTAAATTTTTCTAGCAGTTCTTTTTTTATTCTTGTAACAGCCCACAAGGGTTATGCCTAACTATCAGAGTACCATGGATGAAGACTACCTAAAAATGTTTTCCCGGCTGGAGAACTGACCAGACCCCAAGGCCTTTTGGGTTAGAGATCAAAGGTTCTGTTCATTGCGCTAACGGGAAGAAAAAAACTCGAAACTTTTTATCTAAATTTAAATTAAGCTGGATTTATAGTTTGACGTTTCCGCTTGACGTTTGTAATTCACAGATAAAACAACGACGTCCCATTTATCAATTTATTTATTCTGTTAACCATATCGGCTCGCTGTTTAAGCTGATCAACTTTTTCTGTTTAACATTGACACAAAACTTGTATTTTTCTTAACCTCTAAGTAATTCCTAAAAATTCTCACGTATTCATCGGTAGTGCTCAACGGTAAACTGTAAATTCACCATATCAGAAACTGAAACGTCGTTCGGTAACGGAAACCTCAACCTATAAATTCTGCTTAAGTGTTTGATTTAATGCCTACTACGATGTCTTTATGAGTTTTTTCGCTTACTCGAACGTGCGCCGTCTTGGTCGTGCCCCAGGGTTATTTGTTATTTGCATATTTCTTAATTTTACGGTCATAGCCTTTTTTTTATTATTTGGGGCAAACTGTAATAAGGGAATACTGTTTAAGTATTCTTTAAAAGAGACCTGTGTTGCAAAAGATGAGGGTAAATACTGAGAGATTTAAATTTAAATTTTTAAAACACCATTCCCTCTCCTTTCTTCCCGATTTGCAATTATATGACTGCAATCTGCTCTGTTTGTGAAAAGATATGCTTGGGTCACAGAAATTCGTTTTAGTGACCAACGGGAATTCCAAAATATGAAGAAAATATTTAACAATTTAATTAGACACTTTCTCATATGCGTATTATGGTAAATAATAATTATTTATTAGATAAGTGAGTTATATTACATATAAGTCACGCAAGAAAGTTTAACTCTCGAGCCCGAAGGGCGAGAGAGGTAATTTTCTTAAGTGACTTATATGTAATAACTCACGTGTCTAATACAAAATTTTATCCAACACTTTCGTATAAATCGTTTTTAATATTGAAAATAATTTGAAAACGTCATCCATTATTTGTTACTTGTCATTGTCAACACCAGCAACAAAATTTTGTATTGTCTATAATTCACTAGTGAGCTAAAGGGTACTTTAGCTCACTAGTGACTTATAGTACACTTTATATCCTCAAAATCTGATCAATTATGTAGATATTATATGTAAGTGTTGGATAAAAAATATTATTTATTTTTAGGTCATCCCAGTTCCCTACACGACATGAAAGCTATCGTGAAAACATGGCGCAATCGTCTTCCTGTAATCGCAGATGACCTAGTGCACTGGAGCGACATCTTTACGTGGCGGCAGCACCATTACCAGGTCATCGTGCAGCACTACGAACAGAACCGGGACACCACCATGGCCAACTCCAAACTAGGTATATGTAGGTGTTATTGCACGGTATTATGGGTAAACATAGTGTAAATTTTTCAGGGCTAGCTCTGGAAAATTTTATATATTGATAGATCTATCCAGCCCTAGTTTTGTCTTTAGTTTCAATGCATAAGCTATATTGGATAGGCTTCTTTTCTTTGTTGTTATTAAATTAATGTTGTCATTATATGTTTTTTTACTTGTGTTTGTTTAGATGAGTTTTATGGCACTGGTATGAAATCAAATAGCAGCATCTCTTTTATAGTAGTCCCAAATATTAATTAATTTTACTTTCTTTTAGCAAAAGTCGATTGGATCCATTTGCATATTCTCTTTAATAATAATAATAAGCTTTATTGTCATGAAAAATATTTAGATATCTTTGTAGACAAAGTAAACAATAAATTATATATACATATACAACATAGACAGATACACACACAAATATATAATAGTAAAAAAAAACCTTTTATGGAAATGTATCCTCGAAAAATTCATTTAAATTGTAATACGCTCTTTTAAGTAAAATTGTTTTAACATATTTTTAAATTTCTTTGTGTTTTTAATATTTTTTTAGAATTTGGTAAATGATTAAATATCTTTTTTGATTCATAAATTATAGATTTTTTAATCATATTTGAATGTGGTATAAGTAGATCAATGCAGGTGTGGCAAGACTGCCTCTAGGTATGTTCTTGAGGGTAGAAAAACGTCAACGTCGTGTGACGTCACACTAAATGCGCGTATAAAGCTCCTTATAATTGTGGGCGTCAAGAGCGGCACCTCCGTTCGCCTTATTTGTAACTATTTTATGTTTTTAGGTTCATTACGTTATATTGCACCTATTTGTAAAACCAATAATTTCTGCCGAATTATGCAAAAACAAAATCGTATAACAAATAACAAATATTTTTAATGGTGATACTGGTGGTAACATACAGGGTAGCAAAAAAGTGTATATTTTTTTAATGACGCACCCTGTATATTATATCACACATTAAAAAGATCTTTAAAAGAGCTTTAAGAAAATAAAAGATTAGGTACATCTAACTTAATTACTTTTGGAAATATGTTAGTGTTTTGTGCTACACGTATTTTTTTCTTTTTGAAATAAAATACTTCATTTATTTACGTGTAGCACAATACTGCAAAGTCTGCCAACAGTGTCGATCTCACGATATAATTCCACATGTCCAAAACATTTTAGATATCTAATTTGGTGCATGTTGCTTTAGCGGGCTTAAAAATATTTAAGCGTTAGCGTACTTTACTCACGTAGTATGTTATCAGTCATGAATGTTTCCTGTCATTATTTGTTGACATCTGTCCTGGGATGAGTTAGAACCACGATTACATAGACATAGACAGCAATTAGAATTGCCCAGGAGCTAAGAGAGTTTTTATTGCAGAAGTGAAATAACATCATTTCATTGACTATAGTATGTCTGGTCGACTTTAAGCAGTCAATAACTCAATTGAGAGAATTACAACATAGTTGCTACATACTACTTTTTTATCTTAGGACAAACCACGAAGGCTAAAAACCTAAATACTAACGTACCGTGGGTGTCTTAAGCGAGGTAAGAGGGAGTTTGTTGACACGGACTTAAATACTTGAAGATTTGGGGGAAGGAAAGACCTCCGCGGGCAGCAGATTCCACAATCTAGAAACTCTAGGGATAAAAAACGAACAAAGTGGGAAGTTCGGGGCTTGTCCAGTTGGACCGTATAGGGATGCATACGCGCGGAACCACGAGTTTCTCTGTTGGGAACCGTGAGTGGACATTACTGGACAATTCTTCAGAGCAGAAGCCATGGAAGTACCTATAAAAAAGCGATAAATCCCCACAGCCCGACGATGGGCAAGAGAGGGAAGCCTTTCTGTAAGTGAAGAGTCATTAATGAGACCAATAAGTCTTCTTTGAATAGAATCAAGAATGTTTAGGGTTGTGGGGGATGCCCCAGATATGAGAAAAAATATTCCAAGGGAAGTCGGATTTGGGACACATATAAAGTGTATAAATTAGAAGGGAGAAATACTTTTTGGCTCGAAAGAGAAATCCAAGCTTTTTTAAAGCTGCTGTGGCTATAGATACAATGTGTTTATGCCAGTTTAGGTTACTTTCAAATGTGACGCCCACAAGATTAAAGGTGTCTATGCTCTTTAAAACTTGGCAGCTCATAAGGTCGTTGATGTGAAGAAGAAACAATGTTGAGGCCAGAACTGAGCCCTGAGGGACTCCAGCATTTACTTGGTGAAAGCTTGAAGAATGGCCGTCCACAATAACTGATATACGACGATCAGATAGATAACTAGAGAGCCAAGTACAGAGTTTAGTTGAAAGACCATAGGAGGGAAGTTTATTAAGAAGTGCGGCATGCCAGACCTGGTCAAAAGCTTTGGATATATCAAGAGCAACGATCTGGGACTCACCTAGAAACTGAAGAGACTTATTCCAGCAGTGTGATACGAAGGAAAGAAGATCTGCTGTAGATCTTTTGTGGCGAAATCCATACTGCCTGTCATGCAAAATTTTGTGTACTTAAGAATTTGTGAATTAATTAATTTTTCCATTACTTTACAAATAACTGAGAAAATTGAAATTGGTCTATAGTTAGATGAAAGAGATTTAGATCCTTTCTTGGGAATAGGTTGAACACGTGCAGCTTTCCAGCTCTCCGGAAAGATACCTTTGTCGTAAGAAATTCGAGAGAGCCGAGTTAAGATGGGTGCAAGTTCTGGAGCACATTTTTAAAACGATTGCTGGTATGCCATCCAGCCCAGACGATTTCTTGGTGTTAAGGGAAGAAAGGATACGCTTAATGTGTTTTACCTTAAAAATAATATCGGGCATTTTATGAGGAACTGGGGTAACCGCTGGAATTGGATAATTTACGGGAGGGTCAAGGGTTACATACAATTAATGTATTTTTTTAGTGAGAAAATAATCCGAATTCCATTTTAAATGTTAATTTGTTACTCTATCAGAATAAATTGTAGAATCAAAACAATGCTTTTTAAATTATTTTTCACAGTTAAGTTTTGCTAACAAAAATTAGCGCACAAAATATGTTTATTATAATTCCAAAGTTACCTATTTTTTTGCCAGTGCATAAATACAATTTTGAACTTAGTTGACAATTATTTATATAAATTTTTCAACAATTTTAAGGGATGCACGCGTCTGCTCAATCTATAATTCACTTTGGAAAGATCGCCAGAAAGCACAAACTCACGAATGTCTGTCTGGATTCCCTGAACAAAATCTACAGTATATCCAGCGTTCCGGTAGTCGATTGCTTCCAAAAGGTTAGACAGCAAGTGAAGTGCTACCTGCAGATGGCTTCTATGAATAATAAGAATGAGCTGCAGGAAGGTAAGTTTTTTGTTAGCTTATTTATTGTTAAACGTTGTTTATAACAAAGATTAATTAATTAGAATAGATAGTAGTCGACTCTGGAAAATTTGGCAATTTATTTTAAAAGTTTTAGTCCCTGGGCCAATGTTTTACATGCAATTTTTAAACATTGTGGTAAACTTGTCCGACAAAAAAGTGACGCGTTTGCCCAGACCGTCACCCAAAACATTTGACATTGACAGGCTGGGATGAAGCGCCGCTTCCATATATGGCGGTATAAATATTCGTGGTAGACTTGTCAAAAGGAACCCTAAAAGTGTTCTTATCATATAGTTTATTTCATTACTGGCCCAGGTACTATTAAATTAAAAGTGGGATATACATGAGACTGAAGCAATGTTGTACTTTTTTTGTTTTCTACTTACTTATTCCCAATGTATAACTCTTTTCTTTTCATAAATTATATCCTTAGATGAAGTTTAACGAATCTGTTTGTATTTTTTCTGGATTACATATTGTAGTTTTGCTATAGGTTAGCAATCATTTATTGTACTTTTTATGTTATTTAGGTCTGGAAGTAATAAACCATACCAAGATGCAGTACTTCGCAAAAGATATGACCGCAGAATTTTATGCTCTCAAGGGCATGATGTACCATTTAAGCGCAAAATCAGATGAAGCGAACAAGGCTTTTCGGCCGCTGTGCAGATGCACGATGCCTCTATTAAAGCATGGGCCTTGTACGGAGACTATTTGGAAAGTGTATTTATTAAGGATCCCAGACAGGTAAGGGAAACGTTAATAACCTATTTTTGCCCATTGAATATATTTTTGTTACCATAAAAAAAAGGTAAAGGCTTTCACCTAAAACTTTTCTGAACAATAGCCCATTTACACATAGCGACGTACGTTGTTAAGATGATTACGGAGAGCCTTTAAATATACACTTCCTGCCAGCTAAGAGTTTAAGTGTATTAAATACTAGCAGCTAGCGATTAGACAGAGAACACCTGCGACTTTTGCGACAAGATGACGTGTCGATCCCGCCTTAGATCGTCTTCTCTTCACGCAAAAATGCCCGTTGTAATTTTGAACTTGCCTTTACGTTCATATCTGCGTTTGGCCGTAACTTTCTATCTAAAACTAAAACGTTATTTACCCACTAAGTTTTTGCACTGGTGCTTACGTTGTAGGAGTTTCATAATGACACTTGTACTGTCAATGTCAATGTTAACCGACCAAAACTTCAACCGCGCCGTAACAGTGTTCGTAAACTGTCACGCATGATCGTAGCGTGATGTCGCGGTAAATTCGCCGGCCGGTGTAATTTTATTAGAGAATTATTGCAAGTTGCCTTATTAAGCTCGGGAATTATTAATACCGACCTTATTTAAATAGTGCTTGTACCCATATTTTAGAGTTACTGCAAATCATGTTGACAGTACCATTAACCTTAAAAAAGGGGATATTTTTTTAGTAAATTATCTTTATTGTTTTGTGTTATAGGGTTTTGTTTAACACAATTAAAGAAATACATTTAAAAAAGGAAGGTTTTTAAGTATTTTTACCTCTAAAGACTTTTCGATTTTGTGCTTGGCAGCCGTTCGGTTAGACGAACAGTTCCGAAGTTAAAATAAGACCAAAATATGACACGACGTAAAACCGACATAAATAAAGCCAGGCATTATACTTATTTAAGTGAGTCCACGCATCTGCGCAAGCTCAGATGTCAAAATAAGGCCGGTATTATTAGTGCCTGGTCTTATTTCACTGTGCAATAATTCTCTATTAAGGCTGTGTGTTCTATTTTTATTTCTTTTAAAAGAGTTAACTGTCTGTATATATGTGAAAAACGTACACTGATTTTTAGTATACAATAGAAGTTTTTATATGTCTAATAAGTTTCGGCCAAAAATCTATCAATCACTGTCATGAATCCTAAGCCCCGAATGCTGTCTAAAGTTATAAAAATAATATTATGATAATTCTGAATGTAAAAGTACCTCCCAATACATTTTTTCAAGAACATTTGTAGAGAAGGGGGTATGAAGTAGGGCGGTATTATGCATTAAAATAAAACTTTGGATGAAACGGTTTATCTTTTTTGAAGAAAATGCAGGTTTACTTTTTGAGGTTGCAGGTCTAAGGAAGAGCACGCTGTTTTTACAAACAACAGTCCTGAAAAAACTTTCACTCTCTCAAAAGACGGAAATTAACTTTCCGTCTAAAGGCACAACCTTTACTTGTTTTCGGTTTCAGGAAATTTGAGGGGCCTATTCTAGATTCTTTTTTATTTTGGCGTAATTCTTGGTGTTTTTGATACAAGAAGGATTTTATATTTCTCTTGTATTGGGTTTGATGGGAGAAATTAGAAAAAAAACGTTTTATTTATTTCAATTTTTATTCAATTAACATCACAAAATGTACCATATAAGGCCTTAAAATAATGTTTACTTAGGAGAATCCTCGTTAAAACTATCCCGATGTAAAACGCCTATAAACCTATCCTTATAATATTTTTTATAGATAAGTTTAGGTGTAAACGCAATGGCATGCTTCCTTCACGCTTGTCGCCACCAAAACGAAGCTAAAGCCCGAAAGTACATTGCTAAAGTGCTGTGGCTGCTCAGCTACGATGACGAAAAGGGCAGCCTGATCGAAGCATTGGATAAATACGCCGTTGGAGTTCCGCCGATTTTGTGGTTGCCATGGACACCGCAGTTATTGAATTGTTTGGTACAATATGAAGGGAATGTCATCTTAAACTTGTTATGTCAAGTAAGTGGTATATTGTTTAAATTGTATTCACATATTATCAGAAAGGATATGCGGCATATATATATATATATATATATATATATATATATATATATATATATATATATATATATATATATATATATATATATATATATATATATATATATATATATATATATATATATATATATATATATATATATATATATATATATATATATATATATATATATATATATATATATGTTAAAAGCAAAAAGGAAAAATTCCCTACTGTCTTGGTGTACAATACAAAATATTTTACTCCCTTTAAAGACAGTTAAAAGAAAACGTCCTGCTTTTCTATGCTATCCACACATGCTATATATATATATATATATATATATATATATATATATATATATATATATTTTTAAGTTTTGAATATATATATATTTTTTAATATTACCTTATATATTTTTATAGGTTGGCAGAATGTTTCCTCAAGCTGTCTATTTCCCTATACGGATACTATACCTGACACTAAGGACGGCAACAGCGCGAAAAACAAACACTGTCCAACAACAGCAGGCGTCACAAGAATCGCAGGGTAGTGATACTATTCAAGGTAAAACAAAAACATTTCGCTGTACATAAAAGTATGACATGTTAGATTAAGATTGACATACATTAATATTGGATTGGGGCGCCAAATATCTCGTCCATTTTATTGAATACAAAACACAAACATGTTCCTTGTCGCAAAAAAGTCATCAAATACTCATCTTTTACTTATAAGCGGCCAAGTTTTACAAGAGCAAAGACACCTTCAATCTTGTGGGCGTCACATTTGAGAGTAACCTTAACTGGCATACACACATTGTATCTATAGCAACGGCAGCTTCAAAAAAGCTTGGATTTCTCTTTTGAGCCAAAATGTATTTTTTCCCTTCTAATTTATACACTCAAAATGTAGTTCAGGGCCGTATTATGGTTAAATAAATATGCAATATTCTGTTGATGGAATTGTCTGTACGAAACGTCGGAAAATATCAAAGTGACGATATATAGTGTTTTAAGAGTGATGAAAGGATTTACTTAAATTGAAAAAAATATCAGGTCCGGATTTAAAAAAAATTAAGTTGATGATGGTCGCCAGAAGCCGAAACGTCAGATTCAATATTTAATCACACTGAATTATAGAGCAGAAAAAGTTGCCATGAAAACGTGTTTTCCATTTTAAGTTATCTTAACAAATATAGTTAGGAAACAATAGAAACCAAAATTGAAAATTCTGTTTTTTTCGAATATCTTCGGAAGTACTCGGAATTTTTAAAAAGCAAAACGGCATTTTATTGAGCATCAAATTGCGCAACTTTGCCTCCATTTAACCGATCCTGTATCTCTTACGGTTTCCGAAATCCCAATGATGAGCGTCGAATTCGAGCCACCCTGTACATCCCAAGTTGTTTATAATTAAGTTATATTAAACCGTTTAAAATATTGCACGTTGCTAAAATAATTATATTTATTTACAGGTAGTCAGGAAGGCACTTCGTCTGTACCAACGACATCTACCGGCATGTCGGCGGAAGCTTCTTCCATTAAAGCCACTCCAGCCATGATACAGTGCTCCAAGATAATGAAAATGCAACGTGACATACATACTACCGTCCTTTCAAGTTTGGAAGGCATTGCTGATCAAATGGAGTGGTTTAGGGAAAATTGGTATGAAGAGGTGAGAATATCTGACCAACAAAGTCGGTTGTGGTCCACCAACAGCTAGCGCTATTTTAAGGACAACAAAGAAACTCTTGTTAGTTTTAAGGCGATTTTTTTTGTTAGCTTCATCATTCTTTCTAAACAAAGTTTTGATTTTTTGGATACAGGTTGTCCCGTAATTAATTGGACATAGGTTAATGTAGGATACCTGACATGAAAATAAAGCATTTGAGCTCAGTATCGCTTAGCAAAATGTTTTTGGTTTTCGTTCTACAGGGTGTTGAAACTAATTTTTACCAAACATTTAGTAAAATTTCTCGGAATCCACTGGACAGATTAAAGTGAAATTTGGTGTACTTTTAATATTTGGGATGAGGAACACGAATATAATATCTATTTTTCCATTACCCCTAGATGGCGCCACATACAATAACATTGATTGATTAAAATGGTCATAACTTTTTTGACCTTCCTGTATGCACATTTGCGAGTGGAAATAATAAAACAGCATTTAATTTTAGTCAAAGAAGGTATACTTCTTTGATCTCCAAAGAGTAGACCGTTTTCAAAATAAACGACTTTTTTATTAAATAACCGTCAGGAATTGTGGCAAAAGATTGTGGAAGGAGTCAATATCATCAGGGCCCAAGTGGAATTATTATTTGGAGTCAGGCAAAATTTAAATAAAAGAATTAGACAATGTGTCCTAGTGGATGGTGAACATTTAGAACATCTATTATAATCAGTAGCCTTTTCTAACTTTATCGTTGTTAATTAAATTTTAGAGTGTTCGTGCGCAACCCAAAAAAGTCGTTTATTTCGAAAACGGTCTACTTTGTGGAAATCAAAGAAGTATACCTTTTTTGACTAAAATTAATTATTATTTCTACTCGCAAATGTGCATACAGGGAAGTCAAAAAAGTTATGACCATTTTAATCAATCAATGTATGTGGCGCCATCAAGTGGTAATGGCAAACTAGATATCATATTCGTGTTCGTCATCCCAAATAGTAAAAGTACACAAAATTTTACTTTAATCTGTCCAGTGGATTCCGAGATATTTCACTAAATGTTTGGTAAAAAAATAGTTTTTACACCCTGTAGAACGAAAACCAATAACATTTTGCTAAGCGATATTGAGCTCAAACGCTTTATTTTTATGTCAGGTATCCTACATTAACCTATTCCAATGAATTACCGAACACCCTGTATATATTAGGGCCCGGCTTTATTTTATTTCTCGGTTTTTGTTTAAAAATAACGCAATGGAAAAAAATTGTTTCCTGTAAAACTTAACATTAGTCGGTTACGATGTTTTGTCAAAAACCCATCGGTATGTCCTAATAAGAGAAAACATTTGACAAATATTTTTTTGTCCATAGTAATTACACTAATATACCGGGTGTCACAGGATGTTGTTACCCCCCAATTTTTTTGTAGTTTTTAGGAGAGACTAATAAAAATGTTACAGTATAATTATAGCATAAATTATCATTTTTGTTATTATCATGACCTCAAAATCACTTCCGGTTTACAAATACTTTTTTTGCTCTATATTTCTATTCTGTATAAAATTATATTTTCATAATAAAGAAGTAATGTTCTTAAACCTTAGAATAAACTTAAAACTTTTTTAATATTATCTTTTCAATGATATATCATTTCTTTTCAAAATGACGGCTAGAGAAGATTTTTAATGAAAATCAAGTACCGCCATTATTTTTGCTTTGAATATATTTTTCTGCTAAGTAGGCTATGAAAATAAAAGATTGACCTATTTTACTTTTACAGGTAGTGACATATTCCATTTTCTTTAAAAAATACTTAGATTTAGTAATTTCAGTTTTTAGTGTTATTAATATGAAAAAGTTTAAGTGTGTATATATTATTAAATAAAGATAATTGTGTAGCATCAATTTCAGTTAATTTAAAAAACACTTGGTTGCCTTTGCTCGATACTGAAGTATCTTCAGGAAAGCTAAAAATCAATTAACTCATTACCTTTTTTGTCTTACAAATAATAAATACACCAGTTACTTATGTCACTCATGACACATATGTCAAACTATTTTCAGTTTGCAATACAAAAATAATCTAAAATTTTAATCATTTTTAATTTAAATATTAGTTAGTTTTTTTTTTAATCTTGACAACGGTGGCAAACTTGCCACCGAAACGTCGTTTTTAATTTGAATTTTTTGGGTTTTTGGGGGTTTTCTTTATTTTTTTCAGGCGACCTGCAAGTTCATAGGGGTCAGTAGGGCTGAAGAGGGTCAGCTCGTTTACCCTGGGACCAGGACCGAAGCGGTCCCATTCTTTCCAGGCGTGTACCTAACAAAAAGACCATCCAATAAATGAATCCGCCTAACCAATATAGAGCATATCTTCAAAAAGTTTAAAATTTGACAAACATTTTAAATAGACAATCCTTATACTATATTATTTTTATATTCCACACTAAAATCTCTTTCTAATGACATATCACAACATATTGTTTGTTTTCATGATGGCGGACATAGATTATTAAAATTTATTAAAGCATTCGAATGTCGTCAATAAATGATCTATGGCCGCCATCTTAAAAATAAACATTATGTTGTGATTTGTCATTAGAAAGAGATTTTGGTGTAGAATTTGAAACTTAATTTAATTACATTAAAAACTGAAATTACGCAGTCTAAGTAATGTATTAAAGAAAATAAAATGTGTCACTACATGTGAAAGTAAAATGGGTATTTTTTTTTATTTTCACAGCCTACTTAGCAAAAAAATATATTCAAAGCAGATATAATGGCGGTACTTGATTTTCTTTAAAATCTTCGTTTAGTGCCATTTTGAAAATAAACACCCTGTATGATATATCATTGAAAAGATAATTTTATACAGAATACAAAAATAGAAAAAAGTAGGTACTTGTATTTAAAATAAGAAAGTTTATGGTACTTCCGGTAAAACCGGAAGTGATTTTGAGGTCGTAATAATGACAAAACCTGTTAATTTATGGTATAGTAAGACTGTAAAATTTTTATTAGTCTTTATTAAAAACTACAAAAATAAGTTAAGGGGTAACAACATCCTGTGCCACCCGGTATAATAACAAAATTATAATTTTTCTTTTCTTTCAGGTCTTAAGACAGTTACGCCAAGGGCTTACCAAATGTTACGCCATCGCTTTCGAGAACCGGGAATCGGTGAATGAAGCTAAGATCACCCCTCATATCCTTAATTTTGTCAAAAACTAATGTCCACATTTGGGATAGGTGTTGAAAATATTTCGAGTTCGGTCAACGCGACTACTTTCAATTCTGCAGCTTCAGAAAGCTTAGCAAGGTTAGTAATAATAATTTATATTAACTTATCTTAAAAGACAAAAAAAAGCTAGTAAAGATAGATGCATGTTTGTGGCGAGCGTAGTGCAGCGGTAACATACCAGCTTCTCACCGCTGCGATCCGAGTTTGAATCTCGGAACCGGACATTGGCATTTTAATCGCTCGTCACCTCACAGATGGCTTGACAAACCACTGTGTAGTATTCTGCCTACCCCAGGTAGTAGTTATTAAAAAAATAAATAAATAACGTCCGTGGTGGCACTACCGCGTTGTCTAAAAGGTGCTGTGAAATGCAAAAATTGCATGTTTCAGTGCTTGGATAACGTTGACGGAACAGCGTGGAAAAGGGGTTAAACATCTAATAACCCGACACCCACGGTACTCTGGTACTTAGGTATAAAGCCTTTGTGGAATGTTAAACATATAAAAAAAATGTTTACTGGCACATATTTTTAAGAACGATTGCTGGTATTTTATTCAGCTCAGAAAGTATTTTGTTGTTAAAAGAATCCCACCAAAAACACAAAAGTTGAAAAGGCGATCTCAGTTCAATAATAAAATTATCTTCGCCACAAAATGAATGGAGATCTAAGTGAGTGCCAAATTCTGTACAAAATCCTAATAGAGGGTGATTTAAAAATCGATTACGAAACTTAAGGGGGTGATTCTACTTGACAAAATAAGGGTAGAGCTTCATATACATTTTTTTAAAATGTCATTCGTTTTCGAGTTACAAGCTGTCAAAGTTCAATTTTCATTTTGGGTTTTTCGCCATATTGCATTTATTTTTAAACCAATCCAGTTGATATTTGGCACACAAATCGAGCTTTGCAGATTCTAAAATTTTAAGACAAAAGTACTTTTTTAAATACCGCCAGAGGGCACTTTACCTAAAACTTAATTTATTTACATCATAAATTTTTATTTTGACAGATATCGCAAAGCTGGGGGCGCCATTTTATATCAAAAATCAAAACCTTAAAAAATAAGGTACTCTTTATTAAAGTCGATAAACCTCACCGTTTAGGCACCAATAGACATCAAAGTTTTCATCAATTTCAATCAGATTACCTATTACCTACCCCAGATTGTTTTTGAACTACGGTGTGTTAGATATTAAAAAAAAAACTTTTATTTTTTCATTTTTAAGTAAAACTAAGAGGTTTAGGACATATGTTTATATGAAGTTTTTTCTTATTTTTGTTGTAGAATCGTTTGGTTACGTTTGTCGGTTAAGTTACTGGACACCATGTATGTATGTAGGTAATTTGATTGCAATTGATGAAAACTTTGATGTCTATTGGTGCCTAAACGGTGAGGTTTATCGACTTTAATAAGAAGTACCTTATTTTTTAAGTTTTTTAATTGTCTATAAAATGGCGCCCCCAGCTTTGCGATATCTGTCAAAAAAAATTGATGATGTAAATAAATTTTAAGTTTTAGGTAAAGTGCTCTCTGGCGGTATTTAAAAAAGTACTTTTGTCTTAAAATTTTAGAATCTGCAAAGTTCGATTTGTGTGCCAAATATCAACTGGATTGGTTAAAAAATAAATGCAATATGGCGAAACAAAATAAAAATTAAACTTTGACGGCTTGTAACTCGAAAACAAATGACATTTTGAAAAAAATATATGAAGCTCTACCCTTATTTTGTCAAGTAGAATCACCCCCTTAAGTTTCACGATCGATTTTTGAATCACCCTGTATGTATGAGATCTTAAAGTACGTTAGATTTGACTTGGCCAGTTTTTATGACGTTAGTCATTTTATAAAATTATTCAACTTACTTAAATATGTTTTTTTGGATAAAAACTGGCCAAGTCAAATCTAACCTACTTTAGGATCTCATACATATTTGGATTTTTACAGAACTTGGCACTCATTTAGATCTCCACTCTTTTAGCGGCAAAGCCCACAGACAAGCCCAATTTTAGTATTGAATTTGGCTGACCTTTACACATTTATGTTTTTGGTTCGATATCATTACTTTTTGTAATGAAAACTAGGCAGGTATTTACATTTAATATTTTTCTTGCTTTTCCGTTGCATAGTTTTCTTTTTTATGCTATTATCTACATTTTCTTAAACATAAGAAATAGCAGTGCTTGTTGCTTTTCCGTTGCATAGTTTTCTTTTTTATGCTATTATCTACATTTTCTTAAACGTTAGAAATAGCAGTGCACATTGCCCATTCATTATCTGCTACCTTTTAAACTCGCTTTCTATTTTTGCTTAAATTAGTCAAATCCGGGCGATATAACGATCTGGCGCCGCCAACGACACACCTCGTTTTTTGTATGGGAACACCACATATTTTTTAACTTAATTTTATTTGATTTTTCTCCAAGCGTATACAACCTTTATTTTTCATTTTTTTAGAAAAATTATTTAGAATAAAGTTTGTAATTGATAAATACAATAATACAAAATTTTACTTAAGTTCATAATTTGGCGAAAACGCCTTGATTACATTCGTTTATGGCTGAAAAATTGTATGGTGTAGAAATTTGGAGGAAGCTAGTGTTTGACAAGCAAATTATGACATTTTTTCAGGTCATTTTATTATAAACATGTAAAATAATATATTTTTAAAAACTCTTAAAGCAGTGTTATGAAACTCCATGATATGTACTCCTGTAACATTAATAAAGTAATTTAAAATGCTATTCTAAATACACTTTCTAAATAATCTTTTGCTTAAAAATTAAAAATATAGGTAGTTTACTCTTGCAGATGTTTTTCAAGTTTTTGCTTATGCTGTATACAAAATCAACATTCTCTTTTCGTGAATCATATTTTCTACAAGCAAAAATGTTTATCCAGAATAACTTTTTCTCGAAAAATTAAATTTTTTATCCATTTGTCCTCTTGTAAACCCCATCCGTGGACCGTCTGTATATACTGTAACGGTTCAAACGCTAAACTAAAAACCTTTTTTTGTATGGTGACTCTCCTAACCCTTCCTATTTTTTACCTTTTTAGTTTCAGATTTTTTTCTACGTTTACACCCAATTACCGAGCTGGATTTCAAATTTCATCTTTCTAGGTCATCTGGAAGTGGGTTAGGTTTTTGATCTATATGTCAGTCAGTCAGTCAGTCAGTGGAAAATTGACGACCTTTGGATCTACATATCTTAATAACCGTTTGAGCTAGGTTCATAAAAGCTGGGTTTCTGGTTGTCCGTATGGACATAAATTAACATACATTTCATGTGCTTACGTTAAATAGGTTTTGTATTAGGGAGGGGTCAAAAGTGGCACCAAGTGGTTCCTGTAATATTACACTTGGCGCGCTTGAACTTATCTTGACACGCTTCCGCGTGTCTATATTATTCAAAGTTTAATTTTTAGGTTCCAATTTTTATCCTTGTGTTAGTATGGTTAAAGATATAATTTTTCTCCAGTTATTTTATTAATAATTGATTTTATTTTTTTTTTAGGAGAGCTGAGGCTACTTATCAGGATCCGGTGTTCAAAGAGATGAAACAAGGATTCAAAAAAGACTTTGACTTTTCACAGTCCAATTCGATGAGACTGCACACTCTAATATTTAAACTGAAGAAATGGATAAAAATTCTAGATAATCGATCGAAGATGATGTTGCAGTAAGTTTTAGTTAAAATCTATTCTACGTAAAGATACTCCAAAGCTACTTTTGTTGGATGATGAAATAGAATATTTATTGATTTATCTGGGATATTTATCAAAATATAAATCTAAATAATTAAGTTGGGAGATATCAGTAAAATGTTTTTTTTTCATAATATGTTAGTATAGTCCTTTAAGAACATGTCCTTTAATTTTTAGTACATAATTTTCAGTATTTCCTATATTACAGATTCGGTAAGTCACTATAATCATTGAATTTTTATGTATCTATTAAAAATTTTACATTTTTTAAATTGGCGGACACGATAAGTCAAAAAGTATGTTCGATCTTTCTGACATTTTGGACACATCTTTCTGAAATTTTTTTGAAAACATATTTTTTTTTAGAGCAAAAGCAATGGAAAAACTGAGCCAAAAATTCATTTTATTTTTTCATGCATTGTATACCCGGAATTTTTTTGTAACTTTTTTAGGTTCACCGATAAATTATAACATTAATAAGCACCAAAAATATTAGTTTTTGATTTTCGAATCACTAGAACCGATGCTCGAGTGCTCGCCGCTTAAGAAGTTTCTCTCCGACCTTCCTAAAAGAACTTAGCGTACAGTCGCCATTTTCAATAATTAAAATGAAAAAAATCTTAGAATATTTTAATATTTGAATAAACTACATACCAATTGTTAAAAATACACTGATGGACAAAATTATCGCAACACCTCAATTCCTCCATAAGCTTCAATACAAAAAAACATTAATTTAAACAACCTTATTTCTTTTAATAATAAGGGTCTTAAGACAAATAAAACCAAAGTCGGTCTATATAGGGTCGCGACATTCGACTATATGGCTTTGACGTGTTATGACCATAGATAACCTACATTTAGATCCGCAGTGGCAAGAAGCATTTTTCGGATTTTAACGACCCCGCGCAGTGGGTGAACGAACATGCGCACTTAAAAGCCGTGGCAAAATACAAACACCGGCACCCCGTACCCTTCGTCCGCGGTCTGACCGTAACGCTCATTACCTACCATACTTCGAATAGAAAATCAGGACGCCGTCAACAATTTCCTATAATGCGGATAGTTTGTTTGGGGCAGGCTGCGTTTACCCTCAACAGGCTTGCGCACAAACCGGTTTTTTCGCCCATGAAATGTAACTTTTGTTTCGCGCAGGTTATAACATTGGCAATCCATCGAGATCAGTGGTTATGACGTCATATCTACCATTTTTCGGCCATGTTGTTCAGTGCCGGAGATATACAGTTTATTGTATTGGTAGAACAACCGTTTACACAACAGTTTTTAATTATTATTAAGTTGAAAATTCTTTTACTTTAAATAAAAACATTTGGAATTACATCTTCTAACAAACATCACTTCCAAACCAATGCAAAATAAAATGCCCAACTTTTCTCCGTGGAGTGCCCTTCCCTTGCGTCCCCGACCTTGAACCGCCTAAAAGTTGAGGATGTGTCGCAACCTAGTATAAATATAAACTAACCTTGATTAAAAACAAGAAAATGCTAAGGAAAGGTGAAGCTATAACTTTGGCATAACCGTTGTTATTTACTGTTAAGAATACATTCTACAGGGTGATTAAAAGTTTTTGGCAAAAAAATAAATAATTTTTAATCGCCCTGTGTGATGTGCTGTTAAAAAGCAGTAATCTTATTTGCGAATAAATTATACCCTTACTTATTTCTGATGTTTTATCATCACAAATTTGATTACTACTAACTAAATTGTTATTTTTTTTTCAAAAACTTTTAATCTCCCTGGAGAATGTATTGTTAACAGTAAATAACAACGGTTACGTCAAAGTTATAGCTTCACCTTTTTTAACATTTTCTTTTTCTATTTGTCTTGATAACTTAATTATTAAAAGATATATGGCCATTTAAATTACAGCTTTTTGTATTGAAGCTTATGAAGAAAATCAAGCTGTTGCGATAATTTTGTCCATAAGTGTGTACAGGGTGTTTTCTAATTAAATGTCAATATTGAAGGAGGTAATTTTAGGGTTTATATTAAGAAGAAAACTTCATATGAAGGTATGTCCTTAACGTCTTAACTTTTGAGATACAGTGTTAAAATTTCCAAAAAAGAAACAATATTTTTTAAAATATCCTAAGTATTCTTTACCCAATTTTGTTTTAATTTGGCAATATTATTAATAACATTAAGGGGGTAATTTATTACTAACTTAATTACATTTAGTAAGTCCAGTGGCGTCTCGAGAGGCAACTGAAGGAATATTTGCAACAAACAAACAGTACGCCACTGACTGTTTAAATGTATGTAAAATTTGTTTGCTGTCTTTAGATTAGGTACATAAAAATACTGCTTTTTTGTCTCCTAATTTTTTTCCGTATCTTGTTTAGTTTAAAAGAAGAAAAAATTCACTTAATTGCAATTAGCAATTATGTAACAAAAATAATAAATACTTATTTAAATAAGGTTTATATCCAGTATAACAGTTTTTACTAAAAAAGTGTTCTCGATATTTTTTGGTTTTTTGAAAATTTTAACACCCTGTATCTCAAAAGTTAAGACGTTTAGGACATACCTTTACATAAAGTTTTCTACTTAAAATATACCCAAAAATCACCTCCTTCAATATTGACATTCAATTAGAAAACACCCTGTATAATGACACTTTAATTAAAACAAAAAATCATGAAAATCAATGAAAATTTAAACATTTACACTATTTTGTGTATTATCTTTAAATAGTGTTTCTTTCTTTTTTTTAGATCATTTCTCATTGAGGAAAAATGTCGATTTTTGTCTAACTTTACTCTGAAAACAGCAGAAGTGGAACTACCCGGAGAATTCTTACTACCAAAGCATAATCACTATTTTGTTCGGATTACTCGATTTATGCCTCGTGCAGATGTGGTCCAGAAACATAATGCTGCAGCGAGGAGATTGTATATCCGGTAAGTACCAAATAAATAAAAAATATGCTTTAATTTTTATTGATCTATACCAGGCCTTATTTGTACTGTGACGCCTTTGGACACGTGCTATTGTCTTACGACGCCCTTACGCCGAAGAGGAAACTTTAAACAACGAAAAATTACTTCACAAAAAAATAAATAGCAAAAAAAAGCCCCTTTTTTTAACATTTCCTTGGTTTCAGTCCTTCAAATTTTGAAGAGCAAAAAGAAGCTTCGCCTCATATTTTTATGTTTTTGGGCCACAGAATACTCGTATTTACCATATCGATATTCGAATATTCTATAATATACTTTTTGTACGACCGGGCGTAAAATTGCACTTTTACGCCCTAGGGCAAAAAGTATCAAAACGCCCGCATTTTTAAGTGAGGGCGTAAAAGTGTTATTTTACGCCCAAAAGGGCAAAAAGTATTAAAAACGCCCGCATTTATAAATTGATAAAACCATAATAAAATTAAATAATGCCCCATTTTTTTGGTAAAACAACAATTTATTTAATTAAACACATGTCAAAAGTATACTGATTACAATTTGAAACATTAAAAGCTGGCAAATTTTATATTAATAATATTAATATCAGTCGTACAAAAATATTGTTTGCACCTCTGGCGTAAAACACTTTTACGGCCACAGCTGATTGTTGCTCCCTCGCGGAGCTCCGGCAACAACTCTCAGGCGCGGGCGTAAAAGTTCTTTTTTTAATATCTTAAATACGAAGGCAGATACAAAAAATGTACTACACTAAAAAGTTATATTTTTAGTTGCTTTATAGGAAAAAATATAAAAACTACATAACAAGCCAGTGGCGTACAGTGGAGCAAAACAGCCAATATTATTGTCTCAGACGCGAAGCAACTCCGGACAACTTTTCTTTATAAAATGACATAACAAATCACCCTTTAAAGTTTCGTGCCGTAGTTAGTAAAAAACCCTGTATAATAACTTGGTAAAAAGTCTTTGTAAATATTTTTAATTACATTGATCGATTTTATTAAAGATTTAAAAAAAAACTAACAAATAATAAAGGTAGATAAATATGGAATAGGTACCCAAATATGGAATACTATAAACACCATTAAAAGTTAAACTTATTTAACAAGAAACTCTTTGGAAACTTTGGTATAACATAGAAAGCAACAAAAATAAATTGAAAAAATCTTAGATCTTGGCGTCAGACTCTGGATCCCGCGCACTTATTATGCCTAGAGCCCACACCAACGCTGTGGATGTCTTAAGCATGGTTGACACGGGACTTTTAAGTACGGGGGAAAGGAAATACCTCCGCGGCCAGCAGATTTTACCATCTAGATACACTAGGAATAAAAAAACGAACAGAAGTGGGCAGTTCGGAGCCCGTCCAGTTGGACCGTATAGGGATGTATACGTGCGACACCAAGTTTCTCTATTGGGATCCGTCGTAAGTGGAGGAACTTTACTGGACAATTCCTCAAAGCAGAAGCCATAAAAGTACCTACAAAATAGCGATAAATCCCCACAGGCCGACCATGAGCGAGAGAAGCCTCTCTGTAAGCGAAGGTTCATTTATGAGATGCACAGCTCATTTTGGACTTGATTTTTGTCTTCTGATATTCTTTTCTTGCTCTATCAGAACAAACTTTTTAAATGATCAAAGAACCCAATTATGGAATAGTCCATATGTGGGTACTATGATCTGTTCATATTTATTTGGATTTTCCGACGACTTTAAACTAATTTTTATATTTTTTTATGTAATGGAAAGTAATAGAATCAAATACCGTTAAAACCCACAACAAAATATCTGAACTATCTTTAAAAGTTGTAAAAACAGGATTTCATGCACTTTTTATACAAAAATGCATATTTTTAAAATAGCTTAAAAAGTTATGAGAAAGCGATTAAACAAAACGTTAATACAGCGACGAAAGAGCTAGCAATACTGGCATGTTACCTCTTTTACTCGCGAATGGGCATAAAAAAAGAGCCAAACCCGTCTAATTGCGTGTGAGAGTTTCCGTTTAAGAGAAATGCCGGTATTCCATATTAGGAATACTATTTCATATTTGGTCACTTTCCTCTACCAGATTTTATTTTATAATCTTGTGTTTGATTATTTTTTGTGGCTGTTACGTGACCTTATATTAAAAAAATGATAATGCATTAGGAAAGCCACCTTTAAATAACATAATTTGCACTTGTCTTGTTCAAAAACCGAAATTTAGCAACCAAGCAAAAAATAATTTTCATATTTTTATATATATTTTCATTGTTAGTTCAGGAATGGAAGTTCTATTTTTTTTTATCGTAATTATTTGATTTATTCGATATTTTCAGCGGTCACAATGGAAAGATTTACCCATATTTGGTCGTTAATGATTCTGGATTGGCTGATGCTAGAAGAGAAGAAAGAGTTTTACAAATGCTGAGAATGATGAACATGTTTTTAGGAAAACAAAAGGTACAAACGATTAAGTTAAATATTTTTTAGTAATAAACTTCCTTAAGGAACCAAATATTTTTTTGAACAATATTAATATAAAAGGTGACAAAACAAATTAAGCACCTAACCATAATTATATTTCTATTTTGACATATTGCAATATGTCTCTATTACCAACACTTGGTAGGTCATCATTGTGGGCGATTGTATACGAAATCAAAGGTCTTTAAAACATTTTTAAACCTAATTTGTTAATTGATAACCTGAGTTAGCTGAAAATCTGAATCATTCGTATTTAATTATCTGCTATAGATACATATGTTACGCACAAATATGGAAAACGCTCAATGAGCGGAAATAACGCACACAACGCGTTATGGGTAAATGACCAAACACCGAAATTAAAAAGTTTCCGTTTTATGGTCGTGAACTTATGACCGCAACGCGTCGTGGTCATTTTAGAGGCGACCACAACGCGAAGTGGATGGTTTAAATCAACCGAACACCGGATTCTTCCTGTCTTAACTAGTTTCCTTAATGCAGTGCACCATTTCACGTTTGTACTTTAGTTGTTAGTTTGACTTCAAGCAGAGTGAGTCGTTTTAAATCCCAGATGTTGACAGAGGCAGGCTAGCGCCAAGAAATATTTTGGCTGTGGTTTTAAGTGTACCTGAGTCTGGTATGTACTAACTACGCACTAAAGAATGTGTACTGCAGCGAATGTATGGTCGAAATGAGTTTACTTTTGCTGATTCCAACTTTATTGATCAATCGGATGTCCCAAGCAATTCATTAACTTTAAGAAAAGCTTCAGCTTTATCTTCAGGCTCCAAACAAGGATTTGTGTTGTGTCATTATAAGCGTTATTGTAACACTAATAAATGCCATTGCCGTTCTAAGCAAGTATTATGCAACCCCAAGTGCCACAACAGTAGCTCTTGTAAGAACAAATAATTTGTTACAATGTGGTTCAATCTACAATTAACTCGTTTATCTATTCTAGATAAAAATTACTTATTTTAGTTGTTCAAAACTATTATTTTTTGCTAGTTGTTTACTTGTTTAAAATTACGAAGTACCTTTTATTTTCATGTTTAGGAATATTTCCAACTTTTGAACTATATTCTGTCTTATGTTAACTAAGTCTTAAGTTATGCATTTATTTTCCAAATATATGACGCTTTTACTATATTTTAAGGTGTTTAAGTATGCGGTCTCTTTTAATAAATAATTCATCGTTTTATGGTCGTTCTTCAAACAAACAGAACGCGTTGTGGTTGCTTCTAAAATGAACACAACGCGATGCGGTCATGAATTCACGAGCATAAAACGAAAAACTATTTAATTTCGGTATTTGGTCATTTACCTTCGTCCATAACGCATAGTGTGCGTTATTTTCGCTCAATGAGCGTTTTCGATATTTGTGCGTAACATATGCATAAAAATTTATCATATATGTTGTATACAGGATGATTGTTAACCCACCCGCATAAACTTTGGAAATTATTGCTAAGGACAAACAATGACAGAATATTTAAGAAAAATTTAGTAAAATGTTTTTAGTTGGGGATATAACTAATTAATTAAAAATAAATAAAGAAAAGTATAATTCTAGGGACATTAGGGACAAATTATTAATTAAAAATAAAGTATTAACCTATTTTCTGTTTTGAAAATAGATGTATAATTACTATAAGCCCTAATTACAATTCTAATCTTATAAAAATAAAATTAAAAGTGTCCTGTATAAATAGATATTTGTTGTCACTCATAGTACAGTTTTGGGAAAGGACATAAATTATTTATATTATTTTAAAATCCTAATTATCTTTCATTATTTTGTTAATTTGTTTTATTGAAATCAGTTCAATTTATTTTTTAGGTTGTGTAAAAAAGCTCTCTTTATTCTCACTTTTAATTTTAAAAAATTTGTAAATTATTATTTAATTTTTATTTTTGTAATTTAGGAAACAGCCAGAAGATTCCTGCATTTCACTGTACCGAGAGTCGTAGCGGTGTCGCAACAGATTCGATTGGTCGAGGACAACCCTGCTTCTATTTCTTACTTGGATATATTCAAAAAGGCTGTGCTAAGTTAGGAAAACAGGGTAAGAACATAGATAACCCACATTTAGATCCGCAGTGGCTAGAAGCATTTTTCGCATTTTTACGACCTTGCGCAGTTAAAAAATCGGGGCGGTCTACGAACATGCGTACTTAAAATCCATGGCAGAATACAAGACCGGCACACCGTACTTTTCGTACACAGTCTTTAGCTACTGTACTTCGAACATGCTTCGAACGAACGAGAACCCAGACAAGGCGTTGTTAAATTATTTCCGATATTGCGGATAGTCTGTTTAGCGCAGGCGCGTCAAACCCACATACCTCTAAAAAGAACTATAATACTTACTAGTTTCTAAAAATGGCAGTTTATGCGAACACCAGCTTCTAGTCACTTTTATATCGCGATATTGGGAACAGTCACTTACTTCTGTTGGCAACATCGTTCGAGGTCTGCATCCGCAATGTCATTTAACAGATGATCACCAAACATAAACAAACAAGTTCGTATGTGGTTTTTATTATTTTATGGTTTTACTTTGCTTTTCGGCAGTGTTCTGACTTTAAACTAGTTAAATTATAAGATAAATTGTTTTTAAGTGCTTTAAACAATGGTTTATTAGTAAAACTTTCAAAGTTTACCTTTATGTGTATGAGACCAGACATCATTCATTTGATATTTTTATTTGCTTTAATTCTCCAAGCGACTGATTTGTAAACAATTATTATACATTTTGTATATACGCCCATTTCTTAAAATGAAAAAGTAACAATCTAAGTGAAGACTTTGATAAATCCATATCAATAATATAAGAGTTTATGGTTTCCGTAAAACTAGTTTGACACAAAAGTATGGTTTGCAGCTTCCTGCAGGAAAGATTGTTTAAGCTGTGCTACTAGAAGAGTTTGTTTCAGATATTTTGAAAGAAATTTGCAGCAAAAACTTAGCTTATCAGTCAAAAAAGGGTCCAAAACTGAAAATAAATTAGAACCAGAATACAACCTTAATTTGCTCAAGTTAAAACAGTTGCCATCAATTAAGGAAAAGGCTGGCTTGGATATAGCCATTCAAAGAAAAGATTTATTTTTGAGATAGGTATACACATAAAATTGAGTAACACTTTATGGCTCTTTTTAGTACCTCCGGCATTAGGCTATTGCTCTTGAGCATCAAGATGAATCAAATATCTGAACTTTTAATAGTGCACATCAAAGTAAATTGGGTAAGCTTTATTTACAGCAAATTTTAAAAATTATATTAAATATTGAGTATACTAATTTACTTAATATTTTAGATTAAATATGGATCCAAGTGAAAAGGCTCTGGAAATTTCACAAATAAAAGAACAAAATTTATAATTAAGTACTGAAGTAGCTATCTACTGCAAGTAAAAAACAGCTGTTAAAAAAGAAATAAAAAAAAGACAGGTTAAAAAATTACAAAATTGAAATATTCGTACCGTATGGTCTGTGGAAATAGTATCTCAGAGTATACCATGTATGCAGCAGGTTATAAAGCATTATGCTTACTTTTAAAAAAGGATACCTTTACCAGATAATTCAACATTAAAACAGAAACATGTCATATGTCCTTAAATAAAACCATATTAAATCATTCTGTTTTTCCCTTTTACCTTTCCATATTTTTTTAGTTTAAATTGATATTTAAAACTTATTCCATTTCATTTTCAAGTTAAAAGATAGAAAAAATACCCAATGGAAATTATGTGCAGTCTACACTTCCTATGGGAAGAAAATATTAACCTTAAAAATAACTTAAAAATATATAGCGTGTCTACTTAAGTTCGCACTATATAAAAAACTTTTCATTATCAATTTTACCAAAAAGTAATTCTTTATAAAAAGTTCTGCATGATGTAAAACCTTAAATGCAATCATCAGATAATAATTTTTTACAGTGGTATACGAGATACGTCAAAAAATATAAATTTTGTTTAAGGGAAAAGTACCCTTATTTTTCATAATTACGAAAATTTTTATAAAAAAAGATATTTAGATTTAAAAAAACCATTTAAATATGCAAACTTGTTCATTTCAGGAAAAAAAAGAATTCATTCATTACATTTAATTTTTTTTTATTAGTGCATACTATGGTGACATGCATTCTTATTTTGAAATCTAATTTTTAAAAAAGCTGTCAAAACCGCCAAAAATTCACAGAAATGCTTGTTATCGCAGAAAAAAATGTTAAAAAAGTTTTTGCACTTTACTCAAAACTCATTTGCATATTGTTTGAAAGGCTGTTTTAATCCTGAACATTTTTTCCTTATAAAAATTTTTGATATTATGAAAAATAAGGATACTTTCCTCTTGACAAAAATTCATATTTTTAACACACCTCGTATACCACTGTAAAAAATTGGAACTGAATAATTGCATATTAGCTTTTAGACCATGCAAAACTTTTACAAAGAATAACTTTTTTTTCGTAAAATTAATTATAAAAATTTTTTCCAAATGGTGCGAACTTAAGTAGACACGCTGTATAATAATGTTGTAAAAAACAAAAGTATATAAGTTCTTTTAAGCTAATCATAACATTTAAACTGGCTAACGTCAAACGCTAAATTCTTATATCAACCATAATATTATTTTAAAAACCTATTTTTATAATAGGTCCGATATTATTTTTAAAAATAATATTTTAATAATAAATAATTTAAAATTCTAAATAATAGTTTATTGTCATTAAGATAATATTATGGTTAAGAAAAAGGTAGTAAAAAAGCCATGAAGGATAAATAAATTATACTTTTGTCAAACTAAATCTTTTTTTTAAATTTAGTATGGAAAAAATTATATTAAGATTATATTAAGGATAATTGTGACTTATTCGGTAATTATTCCATAAAGAGGTTGTTAGTAACAAAAAACAAACAAATATAAATTACTTTTATTTGCTTTAAAGTAAAGTATACATAAGAAATATACAAATACACATATTCAGCCACTTTAAAACGTTTATAGAAAACTAAAGCAATAACAAAGCCGGAAAAAGGTGGTATCTTCTTTACATGCCGGCATTTTTTGTCTAATCTCTTCCTGTTAGTGTTTTATACGCGTTAGACTATCCTCTTTCCACATATTGCCTATGAACCTTTTGAATTGGCTTAACGTGTATAAACATTTTTAATATTCATATAGCAAAATAATTAAAAACTACATTCTAAACATGTTTAGAAACACAATCAAAATAAAAACACCGATAAAATCTCCTCTTTATATAGCATCCATTCTTCACTTACAACACTATTTATATATTCTGTTATGCAGTATGATATGTGGTTAAGCAGCTTTAGTGCTTATCTAAATTGTGGTATACGGTGTGTCTACGTAAGTTGGAGTCATATGGGGAAACTGTTTTATTTTTAATTTTATGAAATAAAGTTACTAATTATAAAAAGTTCTGCAAGTCTAAAACCTGAAATCAAATTATCAGATATCAAATTGTATCATTCATCAATGAGGTTAGCCAAAAATATAATTTTTGATCAAGAGTAAAGTACCTGTATTATTGCTAATATCGAAAACTCTTATAAAGAAAAAATGTTTAAAATTAAAAATTAATTCTAAATATGCAATATTGTTCAATTAAAAAAGAAAAATATCTTTTAATATTTTTTTCGGCAATAATCAAAAAAAAAAATAATTTTGTACATTTATTAGTGCATTATACATTTTTTTAAACAGTAAATTTAAAAAGTTAAGTTAAAAGTGTCCCATAATATTTTCAATTATGAAATGTTGTGCACTAATGTAAGAGCCCAAATTTAATATTATCGCGGAAAAAAATAAAAAAATTTTTTTTTTGGAAATAAACAAAGTTGCATATTTAGAAGTAATTTTTAATTCTTAACATCTTTTCTTTAGAATAATTTTCGATATTAGCAAAAATACAGGTACTTTAATCTTAAGCAAAATTAAATTTTTGGCCACACCTCTTAGATGACTGACATAGTTTAAAATCTGATGATTTCATATTAGGTTTTTGACGATGCAGAACTTTTTATAAGAATAACTTTTCTTTGTAAAATTAATAATAAAAAAGTTTTCCATATGACGCCAACTACATAGACACAGTTCTACTACTAATATTTATTTACACAATAAAAATAATCAACTAGTGAGGAATTTTTAATAACCACTTTTGTATTACATTTGCTAAAAGGGAATTTTACAAATAATATTAAGTCTTGAAATCAGTGGGATTATTTATTGTTTTTTGTTTGTGTTTGTTTCGCCTGTCTTTGACCTGGAGCGTCTTTTCACTAAATATCTTTTTGCCTATTTTTCTATTGTCTGAATTCTTCACTTAGGTGACTTCTTATCCCAGTATCTACTTGTTGAGGAAGCTGAAATATCAAAAAAGAAAAAGTGCTTAGATATGTCCACATATCGTCGGTGCGTGCCTTAAATCTGATATGTGACATGCTTATCCTGTGACACATATTAGGTATAGCAATCGCACTGACGATATGGACTTTACAATAGGAAAAATGGACCAAAAAACGTAAATGTTTGTGTATGCCAACAGCTTTTGCCTTTTAAAGAAACAAACTTTACGTTAAAATAGTTGTTTTGTTTTGTACAGGGGCTCCAAAACCTACAAAAATGTGAAAATGGACCAAGACAAAACTGGCTTCATTTTTAATTATTCAGCAAAATGTCAAATAAAAAAGAGAATTGAATAAGAATCCAATATCTAAAATTTTACATAAAATAAATAATGTTATTTTTTTTGTATCATTTACCTAGTTCTAATAATCGATATAATTAATGTCGAACTTTGTCAATATATTTAAATAAAAAAATGTAAAATCAGGTAAATTATGTAAAATTGTTGTAAAACATAAATAAAATAAATGATACTAAAAAAATTGTTTATTTGCTTAGAAATTCTAGATTTAGGGTCCTCTTTCAATTCTAAAAACCTTTTTATTTGACATTTTGCCGAATTATTAAAAATAAAAGCAGTTTTGTCTTGGTACATCACATTTTTATAATTTTGGAGCCTCTGTACAAAATATAAAAAAATTTTCCAAAGTGAATCTTGTTTTTTTAAAAGAAAAAGCAGTTGCCATACTTACACAACTTTCTGTAAAATTTAAATTTTTGGTCCATTTGTCCTATTGTAAAGTCCATCCATGGACATACTGTATTAAACTGGCAACCAGATTTTAAATAGAGACTATTTTAGTCATTATTTTTGTAAATTTTAAAAAACTGTAGGTACCTACAGACTTACATAAAGCAATATACCATTTTTTTAATTAAAATCAAAGATTACTAATTTACAAAATGAAAAGAAGAGTAATTATTTTTACTTACCTAAAGTTGTCAAAGGTTGTTCAAAATGATATTTTCTTTTGTCAGATATAACAGTTGGTAGATTTTGAGAGGGCAATGCTGTGAATTTTAGCCTTTTACGGCGTCCACACTGCATAAAATCTTGAGGCAAGAAATGTGCAGAACATACTACATTTCTACCATATACCTGATCGGGGTTTCTTTTAACCGCTATAAGCAATTTCCTCCTTCTATGAGGACTTGTTGGTAGTCTTTAAAAAAAAGATAATTTCTTGGTATTAATAATTTTCATTTGTTGAAGTTTGGGGCGCTGATTACGATTCTGAAGGATTTTTTGTTGTACACGTTTTGTCTTCGAGATATACATACATCTTTAAACTTAAAAACCAAATTTACCCTATTTTCACTATATTTCTCCTTCTTTTTGCAAGCAATTTTTGACATAAAGCTAATTTGGCACTAAATATTTAATTTCCACCTCTTATAGAGTCCCATTATTCTTTTTTTCCCTTTTTTCCATAAAAATGTTAAGTTTTACTGAAAGGCTTTGCAAAAATGGTTAAAATAAATAAAAAAATGGATTTTTAAGAGGTGGAAATCAAATATTAATTGTCAATCTAGAGAAAAACTCAAGAATTGTCTGCAAAAAAAGGGGAATATGCCAAATTTAGGTGAGTTTTCAATTCAAGTGTGATAATTGATATCTCGAAAATAAATTGGACAAAAAATTCTTTTAATTCGTGAGCAGCGTACACCAAATCTTAATAAAATCGGCGATGCGTCCGGTTTGTAAATAATTACCAAATCTAATAATACCATATTTTTTTTACTTACTGGTGAAACGTAACATCGCATCCTTTGTTGTTAGAAGTATTAAAACAACTTTGCACTAAACAGCGCGTCGGCATTGTTCAATAATTAAATGTTTTTCTGTAAATCACTTTTAGTAAATCACAAAATCGGCAAAAATGGAATTAAAATTCCAAAAACACAAAATATGCCACAATCTGAATGACAGAATTGAGAATAACGAGTGACAAGTGACAATGTTGCCAATAGTAGTAAAAGCTAGATTAAAAAATAAAATTACTAGAAGCTGGTATCTGCACGATCCGCCGCGCCGTTTTATTTTACAGGCTTTAAATACGGGTAATTTATCTAGTTCTTTTTTGAGGGGTGTGGTCAAACCTCGGGGGTGGCTGGTACCCAAACGCAAGGAAATAAACTTTTTAATAAGGAGCGCTCGATCCCATTCCAGCCTATGTTCACTAAACTTTGTGACGTAATCTTTTCCCGTAATTCTTTGTTTACAATCTTACTGAAAGCTTTTTCGCGGTTTTGGTGTTATTTTTTGCTTTTTAGTCATTGGACTTTTATATATGTTTAGTTTTTACTGTTTATAGTTAAATTGAGTATTTATTAGTACTGCAGGTACAGAGAATTTCAAAACCTTTAAACAGGGATCACTGACCTTAGGATATTTTTTAATGAAAATTTACGTTTAAATCGTTATTAAGGGTAAGATACCATTTTTTTAAATGGTTTTTAAGTGATTTTATTTTATTTTATGCAAGTATTGGTTTATTTTGTCAGATAAAAAATATTATGGCAAAAAGGTGACGTCACAAATATAACCTATATTTTCGGACAAATATAGAAAATCGAGCGCTCCTTATTAAGAAGTATATATTCCTTGACCCAAACGCACAAACACACTTTTTCGCCTTTGAAGAGTAACTTTTGTTTCACGCAGGTAATAGCATAGCAATCCATCCAGATTAGTGGGAAAGAAACAAAAATTGAGATCTAGGACGTAATTTTCGCATTTGTTTACCACCTGGTTTATATTCGTATCTGTAAAGTTTGGGGTAATTTTGCTAATGTTGTGTACAAGATTTTCATTTATATTTTGCCACCCATTTCCAATGATAACTAAAAGGAATAGAAACAAAAGACTTCTTGTATAAAAGTTTCGTAGTTTTTTATCTATTATCTTTTGAATATAACAAAAGAAACAAATGAATATCAAAAAGTTAAGAAAAAGTGAAGGGGTAAACTTTTTATGTGGAACAAACTGTATATTACGTTACCATTTAAAGGGGCTTTAAAAGAGATTCTAAAAAAATCCACATTTGATATATCTATATTTAAAATAGATGAGGAGTTCCAAATCAAAACGCAGTTTTTGATAAAACCCAATTTTAAGAGTACCTCACAATTTTTACTCCTTGTTTTATTATTTATGGATAAAAAGTTTTTAAATTTTATTATATTATAAATGTATAAATCTAACTTATTCTGAATAGAAAACTTCATTAATAGAAAATGTGCAGTAAAAAGAGTCAGGTATTCTAAAAATTGTGTTTTATCAAATGCTGCGTTTTGATTTGGAGCTCGTCAGATATATCAAATGTATGTATGTATATCGTCGGCAATCTGACAATACCTGCTAAGTGCACTTATGCTTTTTTACAATAGGTAAAAAAGCAGAAATTGCCTTTTGTAGTTAGCAGAATTTTGACTTTATGTGTCATTTAAATACAATGCTAACTAATTAAAAAGTCACTTCAAAAAAAAATTCAATTAGCAGGTATTGTCAGATTGCCGATGATATGTATATGTATTATTTTAAAGCTCTTTTAAAGACCTTTCTAATAGTGACAAGTTTAGTCATTATTTTTTTCTCTTTTGTCACACCAAATCTGTAAAACTCTTACCCGGTGAGTTTTGTTAGAGCACATATAATTAATCCTTGATAGTTGCTGAAATTTTACATGTATATGTGGTAAAATAAATAAAATAATATAAATTAATTGATTTAACAATTTGTTTTAGGTATTGAACATGACGATCCGATTCAGTACTACTACGAACGACTTGCTGCAGTGCAAAGCAGAGGCGTTAAAGCTAGTCACCAAATCTACCGAGACATATTTAAAAGTGTTCAAGATAAAATGGTACCAAGAACGGTACTGAAGAACTGGGCTTTAAAAACGTTCCCGTCGGCTACTGATTATTGGCATTTTAGAAAAATAGTAAGTATTTGTACAAATTGTAGTCAATATTTTCCACCTTGAAGAAACACCTTGACAATCTTATCTAATATACCGGGTGACAACGAAATTACTATCCAGCAATTTATTTTCTTTAGTGCAACCGTATAGTTTTCAAATTTTGGGACATTATATTGTATCACCTGATGCAAATTTTAGATATAACAGCATTACTTCCGGCCTAACCGGAAGTGATATAAACTATGGTATTTTAAATGGAAGACCCTGTATATTTTTAAGGATTTGAATTCTACAAGTCATTCGTGATATAAAACCTTAAATATATCCATAACCTAACTTTTTTGGTTTTGGAGAAAATGGCGTTTGAAAATGTCCAATTGACAACACAAAATGCAGTTTTATGGGAAAACAAATGAACATTACAAAAATTTAAAATGCTTAAAACAGTTCTTTTGAAAGGCTGTATCTTTGTGGATCATTATAATACTACTTCCTGTTTAACCGGAAGTGCTGTAAAATTTGAACTTTTAAGTATGATAACCCTGAGGCGGATATGGAATAAATTAAAATTCTGAAGATTACGAGAGGGGACATTAAGTTGAACAAGTGGTAGAAGGTCGGGACAGTCAATGAGGCCATTAGATAGCTTAAACACAAAACAGAGATCATAAACTTGACATCTATGCTGTAAAGTGTGTAGACTTAGTCTTCTCAGTAAATCAGAGCGGTGGTAATTGTCCATCCTTACCCCAGACTTGTATGCGGCAAACCGCAAAAATTTGTTCTGGACCCTCTCCAGCATATCAGAATGAACAGCATGCTGTGGTGACCATACCACAATAGAATATTCCAAAATTGGCCTAACCAAGGAGCAGTACAAAAGTCTACCGGTGACAAGTGAGAATTCAGAGCAGCTTCATGGGCAAAACCAAGCATTCTCATACCCCTAAGACTAACCTTATTAATGTGCTCCGCAAAGCTAAGATTTTCCGTAAACCAAACACCAAGATCTTTAATTTTGTTTACATAGCCCAAGATTTTATTATCTATGACGTAAGATGTATTAAATTTCTTCGTACCCCTAAAAAACTAATATGATTACATTTCCCAATCTTAAGTAGAAGATTATTTATTGTTCAGTGACCATTCCCATAGAGCATCCAAATCCCCTGACACTCAATCCTTCTGTACATTTTTAAATCATCCGCGAAAAGACACACCTTAGAGTTGACTTTAAATTTGATATGCACTCTTATTTTTTGGCCATAACTGTATGTTGTCTAACTAAATTCCTCAAATTTTTATGAAAAAAGTACCCAATGAATTTATGGCTGTTTATTTTTTATTTATATAACAAAAATATTATCTTATCTTTTTTAGTTTACGCTTCAACTTGCCTTGGCATGCTTTGCTGAATACGTGTTTCATTTGACCAGATTAAACCCTGACATGATGTATTTACATCAAGACTCTGGACTAATGAACATTTCTTATTTCAAATTTGATGTCGACGATGGAACAGGTAAATATACAAACCCATTTATTAATTAGATCCAGGTATTTCTTTGATCATGATAGCTCTACCCATTTATTTCCTATCATCACCAAGCTAAGTATTACTAAAGGTTTTTCTGAGTCATTAAAATCTTCATATTATCCTATCCTTAATATTTTGATCCCGCTATTTCACTGCCGTCTATTTTAATATCAGAGTTTCTTTATGAGAAGGGGTTTAGACATAAGCAAGACCGGTGATAGCTTTTGTCAGGGACGTAAGGGTGTGAGAATTACGATTTCGGTTGGCAGTTCTGTTCAAAGTTGGTAGCATTATCAGCTGATGACAGAGTCGTGCCTTGTCGAAGCTTTGTTTGGTAAAAACTGTGGAAATTTGCCATTTTCATTTTGGTTGTATATTTTGCAAGGATTTCCAGTTGTTGATGTTTTTGGTTAGTTTAGAGACTTCACATATTATTGGTTCGGACTCGTTTTATTTTAGAGATTTTGATAGTGTTTAGTTGAATAGTTTTCAGTCATTCGTGTTTTTATATACATATGATACAGATGAGTGTCCGCTAATGAATGGTACACAGAAAAACCACAGATTTCTTATGCGAAAATACCCATTTAGGATTTAAACAAACATACCTATATCCAAAAGTTAATGATAAGGAAGATACGGGGTGTTAAAGAGATATAAATATTTTTTATTCATGCATTTCGATAATTTTTGATATGTTTTAAACATTTTAATAAAACTCGGTATCCACGAGTTTTTAGATATCAGCTATTTATATCTGCGCAGTTGTAATTATAGCTAATACGATGTTATTGAAGGTACATACATACTTTCGGGTGCACTGAACAACTAAAACGTGAATTCCTTAAAAACGGTTGTCAAGACCGATTCTTACTAAGTATACCTTTTTTGTGCAGAAAGTATAGAGAAGCTTACTAGTTTACATACATACAGAGTAGTAACAAAAAATTGGGTAGTTTTAGAGAATTTTAATTTTTTTTTTTTTTTTTTTTTATCTTTGGACAAACCACGAAGGCTAAAAGCCTAAATACTAACGTACCGTGGGTGTCTTAAGCGAGGTAAGAGGGAGTTTGTTGACACGGGACTTAAATACTTGAAGATTTGGGGGAAGGAAAGACCTCCGCGGGCAGCAGGTTCCACAATCTAGAAACTCTAGGGATAAAAGAACGAACAAAGTGAGAAGTTCGGGGCCTGTCCAGTTGGACCGTATATGGATGCATAAGCGCGGAACCACGAGTTTCTCTGTTGGGAACCGTGAGTGGAGGAACTATACTGGTCAATTCTTCAGAGCAGAAGCCATGGAAGTACCTATAAAAAAGCGATAAATCGCCCACAGCCCGACGATGGGCAAGAGAGGGAAGCCTCTCTGTAAGTGAAGGATCATTAATGAGACGAACAGCTCTTCTTTGAATAGAATCAAGAATGCTCAGGGTTGTTGGGGACGCCATGCCCCAGATATGAGAACAATATTCCAAGGGGGTCGGATTTGGGACACATACAAAGTGTATAAATTAGAAGCGGAAAAATACTTTTTAGCTCGAAAGAGAAATCCAAGCTTTTTTGAAGCTGCCGTGGCTATAGATACAATGTGTTTATGCCAGTTAAGGTCACTTTCAAATGTGACGCCCACGAGATTGAAGGTGTCTTTGCTCTGTAGAACTTGGCCGCTCATAAGTAGAGGATGAGTATTTGATGACTCTTTTCGCGACAAGGAACATGACTGTGTTTTAGATGCATTAAAATGGACGAGATTTTTGGCGCCCCAATCCAATATTAAATTAAGATCCTGCGAAAGAGATATCTGCATCGCTCTGCGTCTATTTTCCAAGTCAGGTTTAGTGATGGATTTAGGGACCTGAAAGCTGGAGTGAAGGGTACTATCGTCGGCGAAACTATGAATGGAATCAGTTGTGGACGAGAGAAGGTCATTGATGTGAAGAAGAAACAATGTTGGTGCCAGAACCGAGCCCTGAGGTACTCCAGCATTTACTTGGTGAAAACTTGAAGAATGGCCGTCCACAATAACTGATATACGTCGATCAGATAGATAACTAGAGAGCCAAGTACAGAGTTTAGTTGAAAGACCATAGGAGGGAAGTTTATTAAGAAGTGCGGCATGCCAGACCTGGTCAAAAGCTTTGGATATATCAAGAGCAACGATCTGGGACTCACCCAGAAACTCAAGAGACTTATTCCAACAGTGTGATACGAAGGAAAGAAGATCTGCTGTAGATCTTTTGTGGCGAAATCCATACTGCCTGTCGTGCAAAATTTTGTGTTTTTCTAAGTACTTAAGAATTTGTGAATTAATTAATTTTTCCATTACTTTACAAAGAACTGAGGGAATTGAAATTGGTCTATAGTTAGATGGAAGCGATTTAGATCCTTTCTTGGGAATAGGTTGAACACGTGCAGCCTTCCAGCTCTCCGGAAAGATACCTGTGTCGTAAGAAATTCGAAAGAGCCGAGTTAAAATTGGTGCAAGTTCTGGAGCACATTTTTCCAAAACGACCGCTGGTATGCCGTCCAGCCCAGACGATTTCTTGGTGTTAAGGGAGGAAAGGATACGCTTAACGTGTTTTACTTTAAAAATAATATCGGGCATTTTATGAGGAACTGGGGCAACCGTTGGAATTGGATAATTTACGGGAGGGTCAAGGGTTGAATTAGTGTACCCATCGCCCTCTAGTCTACACACAAAAATTAATATTCGATTTGAAAAGCTAATGTTTAAAAACCCCCAGATACCGTTTTATTAAGATATATAAAAAGGGGGAACAATTATCGAAATAAATTTACTTTTTCTTTTTACTATGACACCCCCCGTATCTTCCTTATTATAAACTTTTGAATATTAGGTATGTTTGGTTAAATCTTAATATTTTGGCATAAGGAATCTGTGGTTTTTCTGTGTACCATCCATTAGCGAACACCCTGTATACAAAGTTTTTAAAATGGTTTTTGACTTACGGAACCATGAAAATGTTTTTCTCTGCCAGGTACCTCATCGTCCTGTCGTTTTAAAATAATCCAATAAATTTTGTTTACAACATACAGTTCTTTTTGTTTTCTCCTTAATTCTACGCCACTGATCTGGCAAAAATCAAACATGGCCGAAAATGGCCCGACTTGACGTCACAGCCGCGCTAGCCAATATGGCGAATGTCGTGACCTTATCTCATCAATCGACTTTGTTTTAATATATTAAAAACGGAAAGAAATCGTCTAAACCTGTATAATACCGACTTCCTGAATAGACAGTCACATCTGGAAAAAAAACATTACTATAAATTAATTAGTTACCCAAATATCATTGCTACTGTGGTAACCGTTTAAAGGATTTAAATGTATATACAAGGTGTTCAATAACTCCACAGACAAACTTAAGGGGTGATTCTACAATGAAAAATTATCTTTTTTTTTGTAATAGCTTTTATACCAATTTGGATATTTTTAAACAATTTGAGAGACGTCTCTCATGCATCAAAAGACATTTTTTAACATACATGAGAAAACCATTTTTTTTACCAGTGTCGTCCATGGGGGTTAAGTGTAAATATGTTTTAAGAAAAAGATTGTACCCCACTGCATTTTTCTAAAATAAAGTTTTTTTTTAAATTCCCGTTTAGTCTAGAACAAATTTGTCTTTTTTTATTTGGCGTACGGTTTTCGCGTAAACAAATAGAACCCATTTCAAGTTAAATAAAAAGGACAAAAAAACATGTTTTTTAAATTATAAAATATAAAAGGCTAAGACGTTTAGGACATATGTTTATATGAAGTTTTTTTTTATTTTTCATTGTAGAATCAACCCTTAAAGTTGTCGGTTGAGCTACTGGGCACCCTGTTTATATTTTTGAAATTTTAACCAACCAATTAAGGTTCTAATTTTAAAAGTCAATCACTCCCTAACAAACCGCGATATTTTTTTTAAATAATAAAAACTCTTATCTCACTTGTATTTACAGCCATATCATTTACCAGACCTTTCCAGACACCGATAAAAGTAATTAGAATGATTTTGATGTAATTTTTAGGTGAATTAGACCAGACCAGGCCAGTACCTTTCAGACTGACACCAAATATAATTGAATACTTGTCAAGTATAGGAATTAGTGGACCATTGACTGCATCTATGATAGCTACAGCTAGGTGTTTTGTTTATCCTAATTTTAAAGTAAGTATTGGACACCTGTACATCTGATTAATAATCGGAGATATATATTAGTTGTTGATTTTAACAAATTCATTTGTTTTTCAGGTTCTAAACATTTTGAAACCGATTCTACGTGATGAAATGGTGCTGTCTCGAGTAAAGAAGTCTGACGATATTAACGTTAACAATCAAGACAAGATGTCGGAAGCGGAACAGATTGTTAATATGGTAGGAAGGGCCATAACCTCAATTTCAAATAGACTGAACAGTTTAGCGCAGTTTGACGGGACTGACAGCAAGGTAAGTTTGAGACTTGATTTGGTACTTTTGCCGATATCGATAAGGTGAAACGTTTTCGAGAAACCGAGAATAATTAGGTATGTCGGTTCGACATAGGCTCCCTCTTATTTTATGCATTCTCTACCTCTAATTATCGAAGATTATGGGACCCTTTACAATAATTGATGGTAGTTATTTGGGTACACGCCAAAAAATAAATAGAAAATACCATAAAAATTAAAACAAGTAAATAGAGAACAAAAATCGACGTTTCGGTGGCAAGTCTGCCACCGTTGTCAAGATAAATTAAATAAAAATAAAAAAATTAAAATTAACTATTATTAAGGTTTAAGATTTCAAATTTTTTTAGCTTTATTTATAGGAAATTCTGAAACCTTTGACATTATTTTACAAGAAAGGTGATGAGTTAGTTGATTTTTAGTTTTCCTTAAGATACTTCAGTATCAAGCAAAGGCAACCAAGTGTTATTTAAATTAACTGAAATTGATGCTACACAATTATCTTTATTTAATAATATATATGCACTTTCTTTGATTTTGCGTTTTTTAGAACAAGTTTCCTTGCTTTAATGCTCGAAGTATCCCAGTTTATTCTATGATTGTTATCAAATGGCAAACTTGCCACCGATACGTCGATTTTTAGTTCTCTATTTACTTGTTTTATTTTTTTGGTATTTTAATTAATTTTTTGGCGTGTACCCAAATAACTACCAATAAATAAATAAACCAATACAGAACAAATCTTCAACCCTTTACAATGCTGCAACATAATTTTTTTAGTGTCGTGAAAAAAAATAGTACCATTTGCAACAGAATAACCTAATATTTTTAGATGTCCTCACTTAACAAAAACTTGGTTTTGTTGAACACGCTTTAATTTATCGACATGAAACAAGTACCTTTTTCTAAGCTAAGGGTTTAAACTACCAAAAATACTTTTATCATTTCTGTATTATACAGGGTGTAAAAATAATTAATACTATTGTGTAATGGTTAGTTCGCCTCTATTCAAGAAAACCGATTTTCAGCGTCGTCCTTTAAGGACACATATCTCTGTAAGGAGGGACTTTGGGTAAAATGTTACAGGAACTTGTCACATTATTTTCATGTGTTCTATATGAATCCAAAACTTGAAATTTTCTTGCACACCCTGTATATTTGAAATAGGATCTATTTGATTATTGAATACCCACCCCATTTTCTTAGGTTGCCACGTTAGTTGCAGCAGCAAACAGTCCCGATAACCTGTGCAGAATGGACCCGGCGTGGCATCCATGGCTGTAAGATATTAGTTTTAGACTAGGTTAAAATTATACTTAAGTTAGGTTTAGGTTCGATTAGGATTTTAGTAATAAAGCGTTGCAATTCTAAAGGAATTTTTAAATACTAGATGATATAATACAAAGTATTAGAATGCATAAAATAAACCGCTATCTATTTTATGCAAGTGACCATGAATGATAATTATTTTGGACTGTGGTTAAAAACTAGCTAGAAATTGTGTTTTATATATTTTTTTGTAATAAAATTTAGGTTTTTAATTAAAATACGAACAAATTTTAAATTTAGGTGTTTATGTTTGTATTGTTAAAGAAAATTGTATAAATTGGCTTTCCATTTGTAATTACAAAACTAAAAAATAGATAAACGGCACTTTTCAGCACTTAATTTTGCCTACTTATTATGTTATACATATATTTTTAAAGATGTAAAAAGTGTATCTCATGCAGGGTGAATTCTAATAATAATACACAGAACACCCAGACCAGCTACAGGCTGTCCATGGATAGTGTTTACAAGAGGACAAAAAAATTAACTTTTTAAAAAAAGTCGACTCTTGATTTAAAAAAAAGTGTTGATTTTTATATACAAAAACTGTAAAAATATAATATTTTTACAATGGTAGACTACCTTTACTTTTTATTTTTGAGCAAAAAATTATTTGGAAAATTAATTTAGAATAAAGCTGATAGATTTCATAAACTGACTAAAATATCTTAAATAAAAATTCGAATTCACATTCAACATATTTGTTTATAGTTTGAAAATAATTGTATTGAATATAGATAACAGGGGGGTGAATATGAAATTAATTTTGTAGTTGTTTTACGTTATTTTATTATAAAATTCAAAATACCTTATTTTTGATTGAACACCGAAATCAACTTTATGAAACATTTTGACACCCTGTAGAGGAAATAGTCTTTAATAATGTCTGAAATTCAACCGATAATACTGTTAAAAAAAGTTAAATCAACATTTTTTCAAAAATTAGGAACAAAAGTATTTTGCTGCTTGAATAAATCTTATTTTTTTACAAGCAAAAAATTAGGAAATACTTCATTTCAAAAAATTAAGTTTTTTTATCCATTTTTTCTATTGTAAACCGTGGACAGTAAAAGATAATAAGGAATATACAGGGTGTAAAAGTAAAGAAAATTCTAATTTATTTTAATGGCTATCTAAGGATTTGTTAAAAATATTCAGAATAAATGTTTATAAATAATCTAAAGGACGCCACCTGTTCTACCTTAAATGTTTTAAAACATAGCAACTTTCTTGGGCTACCCTATATGTACCATCACAAGAAGAATCTCTCCGAGTAAGGGTTTTCGAGATATTTACGTTTAAGTTGTTTGGTGCAAAAAAAAAAAAATATGGAAAAATTCATTAAATCATTAGTATATGATATGGCTATTGTAGTTATAGCTAATACGTTATAATTAAAGGTATTTTTGGTTGCACTAAACAACTTTAAAGCAAATATATCAAAATCGGTTGCTGAGAGCGAATCTTAGAAAGTATAAATTTTTAGTATAAAAAGCATCGGAGAGTTCATTGTTTTACTGAAATTTTATATATTGAGGCCGTAGAGGCACACAAAAAAGTTGTGACGTTTTAGAGATATACAACTATCGCAGGTTGCGCCATCTATACACCCTGTATTAACTTATTTACCTTGTATTAACAAATCTTAAAATTATCACAAGATACGACAATGCTATGTTAATTTTGTATCTTTTTGAATAATTATTATGTAAAATAGGTATATAACACTCATGTAACATAGATATATTTTTGTAATTTTGTTAGTAGATTTAAACGTGTGTTTTGTATAATTTTAGATTTTCTCTAGTAAGATAATACGGAGTTTTGCTGTCGATTGGACGTGTTTCTAAACCCAAAATTTTTTAGAAATATAGTATATTGGCAGCAAAAATTCGCACTCGATCCCAATTCTATTTATGCACGAAAAAACTTACCCCTGTACAAAATACAAAAAGAACCTTAGGATAAAAATTTTGTTTAAACATACCTATTTTATTGACAGTATTGGTGAACTTACAAGGTGTCTCAGAAACAACATTTTCGTTGTTTTTTTAATGAAAAACCGTGTATATTTTGACAAATTTTGGTTCTTTATTAAATCTTACATTAAGAATGATTAATACACTATACGTCAATTATAGCTGGTTTTTGAAATATCAACAGCATGTTTATATTCTCACGAACGGTAAAAAGTGAAGAAGGAAATAATATTTTGGTTCTAATTACTTTAAAATAATTTTGTCCCTGTCAAGTGTCAAGTGACAAATAATATGATAACATGGAAATAACTACTTTAGATACATATTTACTTACTTGTCCTAAAAATAGCAATACGTCAGTTGTTGCTGGTTTTTGGATTAAGTAGGTACTAAATAACTGACCTACCTATAAGTGACAGAGACAGTGACAGAATTATTTAAAAATAATTAGAACCAACATAATATATTTTTTTGACTTTTTACCTCTTATAAGTAGAGTATATCAACATGATGCTGATATCTTAAAAACTAGCAAAAATTGGCGTACAGTGTGTTATATATTTTTTATGTGGAATTTAACTATGAAAATTTTGTTTTTGGGACACCTTATATATTTCCTAATACTGGCAATAAAATAGGTGTATCCAAACAAACATATCTTATTTAGGAAATTGTGAAAAGTGACGAACCCTTTTGGTGTATAAATAAAGTTGGGACAACCCGTATTGCCCCAACAACGGTTGTTCCGCAGTATCGCTGCTTATCAAAGACGCCCCCTGGTGTCATTTAACTTAAAATGGTTCATGCGCCTTTTTTACTTTTATAATTTCCTTCTTTACTTAATCAGGTTTAGTTCTGGTTAGTCAGGGTTAGTGAAAATATTGTGACTTGTTGCAAGTTAAAATAAAGTGCAAATTTATATTAAACGTGTGTCTTTTTTTCAGCTAAGCTCAAATTAATAAGGACAAAAAGCAGCACCATAAATATGCACACTTATACCTATCTGTATACGCAACGAAAGACAATACGTTAAGGTCAAAAACAGTGCTTTAAAGCATACTTGCGTAACGTAATTTAAAATTCTTTATGCAACCACCTAAACCAATTTTGTTCAGGGTTTGTATTCTAACCTAACAGGTGTCAAACAAACGCTTAAGGCAATATTTTCACATGCCACTTTTTGATTTGATATGGGCCACAAAAAGTGGTTCGATAGTAGCCGATCCGGCCACAAAACGTAGTTCGTCCAGCCGCTGCATTTTTTTTTTTGTTGTCAGTGGACGGGATCGGCGACTCACAGCGACAGAAGTTTAATTGTGGTTTTAAAAAGGCCGGTGTAACAAAGGAATCACAATTTAAGAATTGTTGGAAACGGAACTACAAGCTGGCGATAGTAGACCACACACCAATCACTTTTGTGGCCCATATCACCTTCAAAAAGTTGCCCGTGGAAACACGGCCTAACAGTTTTTCCCAAAGGTTTTTTTTTCGTTTTTTTACTGTGGTTAAACTGCTCTTTATTACAGGTTTAATTTTAGCAATAAATGCCATTTTGGATCCAATGTTTTTACCTTTTAGCTTTTAACTCACTTGTCAATCAATCAATCAATCAAATTTTATGGTTATAAATCTTCTTCATTTAGGGTTGGCAAAAACCGGCTCTTTGTGTAGTGGTGGCTGGATTTTTGGCTTTTTGTATTTTTTGGTGGTTTTTTGTGTTTTTGAAGGATTTTTGTGTTTTTCTGAATTTTTGACCGTCCTTACCTCAAATTTTAATATCAAATCGGCAAAATAGCAAATTGGCGGCAGACAAAAAAATGTCTTGGAATGATCTACTGATTTCATACAAAATTACCTGCTGTTACTAATAAAAGACACTGAACTGTATTTCAAAATCATTGTTTGAAGCTTCTGTATTAAACAGTATTCTAGCATATAGTAAGTGGTGACAAACTGTCAAATCTAAATTTAATTTTTATTTAATAAAAAAGATAATAATTTAATTAAAATGACGGATTTTTTTACATCTCCATAGTTGTCCTGCAACATTTGCTTTTTGTAGACAATATTTAATACTTATAGATTTGTCTGGAATGACTTAAAAAACAGGCTTCATCCAGAGAGAGTTCCGAAACTTGTAAAATTATTGGGTGCTATCATTATTTATGTTATTTCAGTGTTCTAGAATAGGTACTGTTTTATTTTTATGTTCTTAATAAATTATGTATTTCCGTTAAAAATAGTTTGTTGACTGGACTTTTGTATGGATTTTTGTGTGGTGGCTTTTTGTTTAAAATTATAGTCGGTTTCCCACAAAAACCAGTGGCTTTTTATTTTTTCAACCCTGTCTTCATTTCTAATTTTGACGTAGCAAAGTCGGGATGCGCTACCTCTCGATACGGATGTGTGCCCTATTGATAAGTACGTAATGAATTGGAAATAACGTATCTCTTCTGCACAACCAAATTACGATACGGATAGGGATACATGATGATTTTTAAACTGCTTTTTGTTTTTAAATTTAATAGACTAGGAGGTATCGGCGCCAATGTATCAAAAATTATTGTCATTAACTTTTTTGCGGAATCATATTCAGAATAAAATGAGGATTACGACGATACATAATACCAGTTTGTATTCTGATCAGACATTTTTTTAAACCGAAATTGTTTAAACAATTTTTTTGCATCAAATGAAATTTTATTTAGTTTTTTGACTATTTTTAATCGACAACGACTCTTTAGGTACCTTTTTTCGAAAAATCAATATTTATCAAGTTATAATCATTAAAAAATTGAAAATGAGCAATTAGATCCAACTTTACCATTTAAATAATGTATACGACAATATGAAAAAATTTACATGATGTATTTTTTATGGAACCCTTGAACTTTTTGTAACAATTGTAGAGTAACCGATTTGAAAATTTTAAATTTCTAGATATTTTTTCATTTCTTAACAAAGTGTATTTTCTTGTTTTAAATCCCCAAAAACCAATGTTACTACAACTATCTTAGCCGCAATATCTTAAGGTGGTTGTCGTGGTAACCTTGGAATACACCAAGCGGATCTGGGTGCTGTGTATATGGCGACCATATTCTACATGAAAAATGCAAAGATGTTTGGGGATTAAAAACAAGAAAGACACTTGGAATTTAAAATTGGTAATTCGCTTACTCGACAATTGTTACAAAAGTTCAAGGATTCCATAAAAAAATATAACTTGATAAATATTCATTTTTCGAAAAAAATTCTTTCCGGGTGAAAGAGTCAAAAAATTAAATCAAATTTTATTTCATGCAAAAAAACTTAATTGTTTAAACAATTGCGGTTTAAAACATTTCTGACCAAGATACAAGCTTGCTTCATGTATTGTAATCAGCATTTTACTGTCAATATGATTTCGCCAAAAAATCCATGAATATAATTTTTTGATACATTAAGGCGCTCATACCTCCTAGTCTATAAATATAAGAAAATATTTTATAGTTTAATAGCTTTACAGATAATAAAAATAAAAATCGTTCCTAATAATAATGAATTATCATTCCTATTAGGATTTATTGTCATAGAAATATTTACAAATCTTATAATTTAAAATAACATTTCCTTACTTATTAGAAAAAATTTTCCTAATATGTTCAAGTAAGGGACTTTATTTTAATCTTAACCTTTATCAAACATATCCTTATATTTTTAAAAGTCCTAAATTTAGATAAAAGCTATTCACGATTAAAATAATATCCCCCACAAATGGAACAATTTACTCGTTTAACTCTAAATTCTGAAGAATGCTCTGTTCGCCTTCTCTCCCTTTCTGTATTTCCTTTATTTTCCCTTATGATTCTGGTAATCCATGTTTGAATAAATAATAAAAATTCCTCTGTAAGCATCTCTCCGGGGTGTCCGCAATGCTTCTTTTGGGCTAAAAATAATTAATTAAGTGAATTCTTTTCTCTCCTATTAATTTTTTTTTTGTTAGAAATATTCCCTTAGTTGCTGCTCGAGACGTCATTTTACTTATTAAATGTTATTAATTTAGTGATAAATTAACCCCTTAATTCTATAAATACCATTGTCAAGTTAAAACAAAATTGGGCAAAGGATATTTAGGATATTTAAAAAAAAACGTTTTACTAGTTTAACACCCTGTATCTTGGCAATTTGCGGAACCATGTTTATATGAACTTTGTTTTTGTTTGTTTAACAACCAATAGCGTAGCTAGGCGTAGGCGGTGTAGGTGGTCCCCTACGGCCAAAGATGCGGATGGTCTAGGAGGCCCAAAATTGTAAATAAATCAGGGGTCCCGCAAAAGTGTAGAACGTGTTAAAAAGTAAAAAAAAGAGGGGGGCTTTTTCTTGGTCGTCGTCAATTTTTTTCCACAGCAGGATAAAAGGGGCCTCGGGGATAATTTTCGCCTAGGCGAAAGGGTATCGCAAGAAAGGTAAGGACCTTTTTTTGTGCTCCTCAATAATTTTTCGTCATGAAAGGGGCCTCGCGACCACGACTACGCCTAATTTTGGTCATGCAATGCCACACACAAACACATTCTGTAACACTTTGTATTTTAAAATCTAAATAACAAATAAAAGTTTTAAAGCGGCTGCTGGGCGATACCATTTTAAAGCTCCTGATTAGTACTTTATAACCCGTAAATATTAAGTCAATACTTTTTACTTCTAAAAAATGGTGGTATTTACCTAAAACCCTGATTTAATGGCCATATTTCGGAAACTAATAAAGTTACATATATCTTAAAAGTTTCTTTAAATATTTTTAAAATGGTAATAAAATATACTGGTTGAGCCATTTAAAAATATACTTTTTTTTACCCTATATATTATTACCAGTATCACCTTAAAGAGATCTTAAAAAATACGACATCAATTATATAATATAACTTTATTACTTTCGGAAATAAGGCTTTCCAATTCAGGTATTTAGTTCACATCACCTTAAAGAGATTTTAAAGAAAATACCACATCAGTTATATAATATAACTATATTACTTTCGGAAATATTGCTTTCCAATTCAGGTATTTAGTTATTTTTTAAAATACCACCATTTTATATTAGGTGAAGGTTGACTTTATGTTCTAGGGTTATAAAGTTCTCGTCAGGAGCTTTAAAATAATGTGACACAAGATCCTTCTTTCCATTTATTTTTTTTTCCCAAGCAGTCATCTTCAAATTTTTATTTGTCAAGTTTACTTTAAAATATAGTATCTCACACATCAAATTCATTTCCTGAGTTTTTAATTGTTAAATTCATTCGTTCAAAAATAAATGGGCGAGGGACATTAAAGGAAAGCACTGTAAGAACAAACCAGAATATGGCTGTTAGTTTTTTTTATGGTAATATATCGTTCTTAGAGCAGAATTAGTCTAAGTGCAAATAGGCAATTTTACTTTTTAAAAGAAATTATAAAGAGGCCACCAAAAACAAATCCTAATATCTTTTCAATACATACTCGACAAATTAGGCATATTTAAAGCAACAAAATTCGATAACTGCTTTTCGAAAAATTTCATGGTAAATAAAAAAGCCTTGAAACCTGAAAACAGACGGAGCGGTTTTTCCGGAGTCGGCAGCCGAACGCGGCGACTCTTTTATGGTATTGATACGGCAATCGAGTCTCGCCGACTCGGAAAAACCGTTTCATCTGTTTTCAGCCTAAACTGAGAAAAACACCTGAACAAAAAGGTATTACATTGGTTTAAAAAGTCAGTAACGCTAGTTACCACAATTAAAATACCAAAGGCATAAAATAGCACTTTTACGCCCGCAACTGAAAGTTGTTGCCCGAACTAAGCGAGGGCAACAATTAGCTATGGGCGTAAAAATGCTTTCACGCCAGAGGTGCAAACAATACTTTTAGTACGACTGAAATTAATATACAAGCATTCTCTGTAGTTATTTTTCTTTATTTTTGTTGTATATAGATTAATATTATACACCAAACACAACTGGTAAAAGAAAATTTGCCAGCTTTCTAATGTTTCAAATTATATCAGTATACTTTAAACATATGTTTAATTAAATAAATTGTTTTTTTACCTAAAAAAGGGGAATAATTTAATTTTATTATTGTCTTATAAATTTGTAAATGCGGGCGATTTTGATACTTTTTTGTCCTAGGACGTGAAGTGTAATTTTACGCCCTCAAATGGGAACGTAAAATTGTATTTTACGCCCGGTCGTACAAAAATGTTATTGATTTAAAAATTCAGTTCTTACTGGGCATTTTCTCAATATAAAAAGACCACGTTATAATTAGTTTTGCTTTAAGGCGGCGATATACAGGGTGGACCGAAAATAGGTGAGGACTGTCAAGTTTTGTTTTTGCGCTTTTTTTAGGGTTTATTATATACTTACCTCAGCGTGCACATATCTATCATACAATGAAAAAATATTTCGTGCCAGCGCATATGCCACTGGTAGTCCAGCAGCTACCACTAATGGTACTCGATTACGAAATGCGACTGATGCTGCAAAAAGTAGTACCGAAGAGGTTATATCAGCAGCAACTTTTAGAAACTTTGCTTTAATATTGCAGGCTGGTGAAGTATACGTTTCTAGTAATACTTCATCATTTTCTACTTGATATCTAAAAACAAACATTGAGCAAGTTAGTAGACTATGGGTCGCTTTAACCAGACAGACGCCGTCGACGCCTGACGTCAGGAATCTTGGGCGACGCCTATTTTAGGGTATTGCGCATGCGTCTCTGACGTCATATTTAGGAATCTTGTGTGACGCATTATTTAGGCGTGGTCAATCTGTCGTCTGTCAAAAATCACGTGCCTTGAAAATAGCGCCTGTTATCTGTCAAATGTCATATTTCGCGAACCACGTGGTGTCTGATTACGTGTATGAGATAAGGTCTTACGCATGCGGTAAAAACAGTGCCTGTCAGCTGTCACCTGTCATATCTCGCAAATCACGGTGTCTGCTTACGTGTATGAGATAAGGCATTACGCATGCGCGAAAAATGATGTCAATATAACCTAGAAATAAGACGTTGATTGAAATGACATAACCTAAATTTATACGGATAAGCCTTCGGCCTCACGCCTAGGGCTCCGGGCCCCACGTTTAGGGCTCAGGGCTTCACGTCTAAGCCCGGGGGGCCCACGATCGCAGTGAAGTTAGCTTCATACGTCATATACTTAAATTAGTCAACATAACCTCAAACTTATCTTAGCGTCTCACGTATGACATAACCTAGAAATAGGGTATATTATTGATTGACATTAGTTGCAGACACGTGGTTTATTAAATATATAGACAAAATGGTGAAGGTGAAAAATTATTAGGGCCTTAACAGTTTTTAACGTATATTTCGGTTTCTAGTAGACCGATTTTAGTTGTTCTTTTTGCTAATAATTTAATTTTTATAAATCTACAAATATTAATACTAAAATTTTTAATAATTATGTTATTTGAGTGTAAATAGGGCCTTAACAGTTTTTAACGTATATCTTGGCTTCTAGTGGTTTGATTTTAGTCATTCTTTTTTAAACAATTATTTTTAATAAATATATTAACACTAATTTTTTAAATAAATATGTTATTTGAAAGTAAATAGGGCCTTAACAGTTTTTAACGTATATTTCGGTTTCTAGTAGACCGATTTTAGTTGTTCTTTTGCTAATAATTTAATTTTTATAAATCTACAAATATTAATACTAAAATTTTTAATAATTATGTTATTTGAGTGTAAATAGGGCCTTAACAGTTTTTAACGTATATCTTGGCTTCTAGTGGTTTGATTTTAGTCATTCTTTTTTTTAAACAATTATTTTTAATAAATATATTAACACTATCATCATATTCGAGGAAACATATTTAAATATAATTTGTAAGAGTATCAGCCCTAATTTTTAAATAATTAGCCGAGCGCTAAAAGAAGAGTATACGAATGTCAGAAAGAAAAAATAAATATTTTGGTTTCAGTACATACGATATTTACGATTTTTGTTTAAAAGCGATTAGGAATCTTGCGCAACGCATTATTTAGGGCGTGGTCGCCTGTCATCTGTCAAATATCACGTGGCTTAGAAAATGACTGTTCGAAAAGAAGAAGAATCACAACATAACCCTACTTTTAAAGAAGAGGGGCGCTAGCAACATTTGGCGTTAGTTGCCTTTGGCATTAGCAACTTCTGGCCTTTAGGGTTCCCGGACCAACGCTTAGGTTTCTGGGCCCTACGCCCCCCGCCTAAGCCCTGGGGCCCCACACATAGAAAAATAGTGCCGTATTTTAGAAAAACAGTGCCGTATTTTAGAAAAACAGTGCTGTATTTTAGAAAAACAGTGCTGTATTTTAGAAAAACAGTGCCGTATTTTAGAGAAACAGTGCTGTATTTTAGAAAACAGTGCTGTATTTTAGAAAAACAGTGCCGTATTTTAGAAAAACAGTGCCGTATTTTAGAAAAACAGTGCTGTATTTTAGAGAAACAGTGCCGTATTTTAGAAAACAGTGCCGTATTTTAGAAAAACAGTGCTGTATTTTAGAAAAACAGTGCCGTATTTTAGAAAAACAGTGCCGTATTTTGGAAAACAGTGCTGTATTTTAGAAAAACAGTGCCGTATTTTAGAAAAACAGTGCCGTATTTTAGAAAAACAGTGCTGTATTTTAGAGAAAGAGTGCCGTATTTTAGAAAAACAGTGCCGTATTTTAGAAAAACAGTGCTGTATTTTAGAAAAACAGTGCCGTATTTTAGAAAAACAGTGCCGTATTTTGGAAAACAGTGCTGTATTTTAGAAAAACAGTGCCGTATTTTGGAAAGACAGTGCTGTATTTTAGAAAAACAGTGCCGTATTTTAGAAAAACAGTGCCGTATTTTAGAAAAACAGTGCCGTATTTTAGAAAAACAGTGCCGTATTTGGAAAACAGTGCCGTATTTTAGAAAAACGGTGCCGTATTTAAAAACCGCATTCATCCCAGTTCCATGAAATGTTTTTATTAAACAAAGAGATATAGGAGTGAAGGACTTCATCGGGAACTTTAGAATTCTTATATAATTTTTGAAAGTCTTCAGAGACGATACTCATCTTGGCAAAGCTACTACACAACTAACGAAACCAACAAAGATTAGAACCTTTTAGGATTTTAAGCCTTTGAAAAGAGCTGATCAGTAAATAACATAAATTTTATTTAAAAAACGCAAAATTACTGGTTTTTAAATAAAATCACTCTTTATACCGTCTTTTAAATAATTATACTTTAATACACTGTTTATTAATAAAATAACTGCGATATAATTTAAAAGACGGCAAATAACAGTGTTCTTATTTAAAAAGCAGTAATTTTGCCGTCTTTGTGTGGGGCTCCAGGGCTTAGGCGGGGGACGTTGGTCCGGGAACCCTAAGCGTTGGTCCGGGAGCCCTAAACGCCAGAAGTTGCTAATGCCAAAGGCAACTAACGCCAAATGTTGCTAGCGCCCCTCTTCTTTAAAAGTAGGGTTATGTTGTGATTCTTCTTCTTTTCGAACAGTCATTTTCTAAGCCACGTGATATTTGACAGATGACAGGCGACCACGCCCTAAATAATGCGTTGCGCAAGATTCCTAATCGCTTTTAAACAAAAATCGTAAATATGGTATGTACTGAAACCAAAATATTTATTTTTTAACTACTGACATTCGTATACTCTTCTTTTAGCGCTCGGCTAATTATTTAAAAATTATATTTAAATATGTTTCCTCGAATTTGTTGATTTTTTTAATAACTTGTCTGTCAATCATAACAACGGCTGTGTAAGAACTTTGATGTTATCTGTTTAGGCCCTATTTACTCTCAAATAACATATTTATTTAAAAAATTAGTGTTAAAATATTTATTAAAAATAATTGTTTAAAAAAGAATGACTAAAATCAAACCACTAGAAGCCAAGATATACGATAAAAACTGTTAAGGCCCTATTTACACTCAAATAACATAATTATTAAAAATTTTAGTACTAATATTTGTAGATTTATAAAAATTAAATTATTAGCAAAAAGAACAACTAAAATCGGTCTACTAGAAACCGAAATATACGTTAAAAACTGTTAGGGCCTTATTTACTCTCAAATAACATATTTATTTAAAAAATTAGTGTTAATATATTTATTAAAAATAATTGTTTAAAAAAGAATGACTAAAATCAAACCACTAGAAGCCAAGATATACGTTAAAAACTGTTAAGGCCCTATTTACACTCAAATAACATAATTATTAAAAATTTTAGTATTAATATTTGTAGATTACCCTGTATATTATCACTAGTATTGCCATAAAAAATATTTTTAAAAGATCTTTAAGAAAAAACACATTAAACTTTAGTGGTTTCGGATATACGGCCATCTTAATCAGGTATTTGAGTAATATTTAAAGTACCTCCATTCTGTATTAGGTGAAGATATTGACTTTATATTCTATTGTTATAAAGTACTCGTCAGAAGCTTTAAAATTATGTATTACTTGAACACCCTACCCATTGAAGAATTTTGAGTAAGAGCCCTGGTGGCTAGGTGGTTAAAAGGGCGCCGTCCAATTTTTTGTAAAAAACGTTCCTCAATAAATATTTTGATGTTTCGGCTATTTTCTATATTTGTCTCTTTCCGCAGATAACTCTGACATAATTTTTATACAATCCTTAGTAAAAGAAAATTATTGGTTGTATTATTATTTTATATCCATCAAATCGATATATAATTTTCTTTTGGTTTTTTAAAAACATTCGCCAACCATTCGCATCGTTTCTTGTGAATGCGAATGCAAATACGAATATTAAAAAGTTATGCGAATACTCGCGAATACGAATGCGAATATTCGTTACATTACTACTGTATACTAACCTGCCATCAAGTGGGACAATCATTTCATATGGTGGGTATTTATTGTTTGTTAAATATTTCATCCAACTTTGGTAAACTCGTCCACTGTCATCGATAAATATTCTGCACGGATTATCACTTCCTCGACACTTTCTCAATATAAAAATTGGAACGGGATAAAAATCGGTTTGGGGTTTATAATCAGGGTACTGTTTTGATCTTCTTACTTTTTCATCAGGTAGTGGCTCAAGACAGTTATAGATAAACGCAATCTCTATCAGGTCTCTATATTCTGCTATTTCATCTAAAAACAAATTTTACTTTTATACTTTTGTTAGTTTCATCTTCTTCGCCTTTAGCCACCGGCGCCGCGGACTGATATACTCATACAGATACTGATTTTTGACACTATTTTAAGTATAAACATAGTAGAGCACTGATCCAAAATATTCAGTTTTTAATTAATTATTAAGTGAATAAACTTGAGGAACTGAGAGGTAAATAGGGGTGCTGAGCGGAGTTAAACACTTAAAACTTAGATGTTATTGTAATATGTAAACAAATTGTAAACTGAGGGCTAACTTTATTTTTTGGTTATAAAATCTATGGTAATCTATGCGAAATTCAATTTTAAATTTTAAGAAATCAATTTAAGGTGCAAAAATATAAATAAACTTTGTGGTGTTATATATTTGAAAAGCTCTCATCTGCTTTAATTTATTGAATAAAAAATATACACGATATTCCATAAGAAAAAAAACATACTTATGTACGGTTCATATTTTAAAAAATATAAAGTTGTAAAAAATCTAACTACAACACTGGATTAAAAAAAAATATCTACTTATATCAATTTTTACTTTTGTTGTTACAAGGCAAATGAAATACGAGGGAGATTCAAAAATGGAAAAAAAATTTTTGCCCTTTATGTCAAAAAACTAAGAGGGCCATGAAAAATATTTTAGTGTCTTCTCTCGTTTTATCAAAAAGTAGCACCAAGAAACCAGTATTTTTTCAAGCTGCTTTATAGGAGTTGTGATTATTTCTTATATCTGTAATACTTACTGCTTTGAAATGTAATAACTTTATAAAGCTCTTCAACTTGAGCCAAAGTTTTTCATCATATCCACTTTCCTGTTCAGGAGATCCTTTAAGAGCAAATCCAATTTTTGTCTTCAGAGGCACATGTTGGTCATATTCAAATCTATCATAATCCCTATCTCCCAACATATCAGCCCAAATCCTATGAAATTTTTTTGATGTCAAGTCATTTTCGTTTTTAGATTCCTCTTCAAGTATTTTTAATTCCTTTTCTTTTCCCAATTCTTCATAAAATGTTTTTTCAACATCTTCTAAGCCCTTTGTTATTTGGTTTACAGAAATATTTCCTCGAAAGCATGAAGTTATACTTATGGTACCGTTTATGGGGAGTATACATATACCCACAGAAACTTTATTTGTAACCAATTCTGCTACAATCGACAAATTGACATGTTGACTTAATGCACTGACTAAGGCATCGTGGTACTTTGGATCTTCAACATCCCAACTCAAAATCAAAAACTTTTGTTTAAAATTTCGACTATTTTTCCACTCTCTAAACTTCTAGAAAACGTTTTGGAGAACGGGTCTTCCGAGTTATACAAGTAAAGTAATAATGCTTTTTTCTAAAAATAACAAAACATAAAAAAACCGGGCCTATATTTGTAAATTAGTAGAGGGAAATGACCATATATGGAATATTATCCCTAATATGGAATACCGGCATTTTAAACGAAAACTAACACACGCAATAGGAGGAGTTTCCTCTTTTTTAAGCCCATTCGCGAGTAGAAGAGGTAACATGCCAGTAGTGCAAGCCCTTTCGTCGCTATATTAACGTTTTGTTTTATTGCTTTCTCATAGCTTTTTAAGGTATTTTAAAATACGTATTTTTGTACAAAAAGTGCACAAAATACTGTTTTTAAAACTTTTAGAGATAGTTGAGATGTTCTGCTGTAGGTCTTAAGGGTATGTAATTGTAATACTTTCTTAAATAAAAAAAAATATACAAAAATTAGTGTCGTCGGATATAAGTACTTCTATGGCTTCTGCTCTAAGGAATTGTCCAGTATAATTCCTCCACTTACGGCGGTTCCTAATAGAGAAACTCGAGGTGCCGCACGTAAGCATCCCTATACGGTCCAGCTGGACACGCCCCGAACTGCCCCCTTTTTTCGTTCTTTTATCCCTAATGTTTCTGGATGGTGGAACCTGCTGCCCGCGGAGGTATTTCCTTCTCTCTCGTATTTAAGTCCCGTGTCAACCTCGCTTGAGACACCCACAGCGTTGGTTTGGGCTCTGAGCACAATAATTACGCTGGATCCAGAGTCTGACGCCTGGATCTGTGATTTTTTCAAATTATTTTTGTTGCTTTCTATGTTATACCAAAGTTTCCAAAGAGTTTCTTGTTAGTTAGGTTTAACTTTTAATGGTGTTTATAGTATTCCATATTTGTACCTATTCCATATTTAGCTACCGTTATAATTTTTTAGTTTTTAAAAAAATCTCAATAAAAATTGATCAATGTAACTTAAAATTTTTACAAAATAAAGTAAAAATATATGGTTGTTAATAATTACTACACAAAGTTTTATATGTATAATGTTTATGCAAAAAATGTGTAAAAACAAAATGGTATTCTATATTGGGTCACTTTCCTCTACCACAATACCGAGTGTTTCTCACAGGTGGTTCCCCCTATAACACTTTTGCCTTTTTAAATAGAAACATGAAATTTAGTATATCGATATTTGACATAATTATGCATTGATTGATCTATTCAGTTGTTTTCTAACACTTTCGGTTTAACCGGAAATTACTGCTACTTTTAAATTTTAAATGGCACCACCAGTAAATTTTATCATATTTCGATAGAATGTTACATCCTAAATACAATGGCACCACCTCCTATGGTCTTTCAACTAAACTCCGTACTTGGCTCTCTAGTTATCCATCTGATCGACGTATATCAATTATTGTGGACGGCCATTCTTTAAGCTTTCACCAAGTAAATGCTGGAGTACCTCTGGGCTCAGTTCTGGCACCAACATTGTTTCTTCTTCACATCAACGACCCTCTCTCGTCCACAACTAATTCCATTCATAGTTGCGTCGACGATAGTACCCTTCACTCCAGTTTTCAGGTTCCTAAACCCATCCCTAAACTTGATTTGGAAAACAAACGTAGAGCGATGCATCAAATACTCATCCTTTACTTATGAGCGGCCAAGTTTTACAGAACAAAGACACCTTCAATCTTGTGGGCATCACATTTGAAAGTAACCTTAACTGGCATAAACACATTGTATCTATAACCACAAGAGCTTCAAAAAGCTTGGATTTCTCTTTCGAGCCAAAAAGTATTTTTCCCCTTCTAATTTATACACTTTATATGTGTCCCAAATCTGACCTCCCTTAGAATATTGTTCTCATATCTGGGGCATGGCGTCCCCCATAACCCTAAGCATTCTTTATTGCATTCCACAAAGAGATATTCGTCTCATTAATGATCCCTCACTTACAGAAAGGCTTCCCTCTCTTGCCCATCGTCGGGCTGTGAGGGATTTATCGCTTTTTTATAGGTACTTCCATGGCTTCTGCTCTTGAAGAATTGTCCAGAATAGTTCCTCCACTCACGGTTTCCATCAGATCAGTGGTGCCGCGCGTTTGCATCCCTATACGGTCCAACTGGACAGGCCTTCCCACTTTATTCGTTTTTTTATACCTTTTCTAGAATGTGGAACCTGCTTCCCCCAAATCTTCAAGTATTTAGGTCCCGTGTCAACAAACTTCCTCTTACTTCGCTTAAGACACCCACGGTACGTTAGTATTTAGGCTTTTAGCCTTCATGGTTTGTCCAAAGATAAAAAAAAACAATAATGTCATTTTTTAATACTTCTGCTTTTAAAAATTAATTTGTTTAAATTTCAATCTAGATTGCCATGATTAGGCCGAAACGGTTAATTTTTGAATCAAGTAGCAATGGAAAAATATATTTGATCGTCTTTATCATGTAAAAAAACATAATACAAAATATTTCCCAGCAAAAAGCTATTCGTTTTGTTATGTTGAAGTGTTTTAAATGATTGAAATAAAGCAAACTGCGTTACAACTAATCTAAATATTTATAAAAGGCTAAAAGCGCCTGTTAAGATTTTTTTGGAAAAGCCTTTTTCAAAATACTAAGTATGTAATACCAAAATTCTTGAAATAAAAACATGTTTTTATCTTAAATAATTAAAAGTTATTGGACGGAACCATCTGTGAGAAACACCCGGTATAGAAAAATATTAATATAACATCTGTCGGGCACAAAAGTACCACTGTATATGCCGACTAAACCGACTGACCCGAAAAATAAAAACCAAATAAATCATATAACAAAAGTAAAGTAATAGGAAAAAAAGCCAATAACATAAAAAATATTTAAAACAAATAAAAATCAAAAAGATTTCCCCAAAGTACAGCTCATTCTTTTAAACTTGCGTATTCCAAAAATGAGACATATTGTAGCGGCACTCCAAATTTAACCTCTTTTAACACGCTTTTATTAGCTTGGGTTGTAACTATCTATGTAACGGAATCTTTGAGCCTAATTTTTACCAACTTCCAGCGATTCAATTTCTTTGAAACTTTGCACACGTATCAAGGACCGATGACAATGCAATAATTTAAAAACAGTATCCCGTTATCCTGATTAGGACCGCCAGGATAAATAAGTGTCCTAATACTACTCTTGACAAAATGGCGAAGGAATTTTTTTAGTGAATAAACTGGAGCATTTATTTTTAAAAAACTAATTGATATATCGCACTAAAAATGAAAAATAAATAATAGTTTAAAAAACTAAAAAACACGCTTTTATATGCAACCGAACTAAAAATTAGAAAATAATTTTTCATTACAAAGAGGTCACTTCAGAGTAAAAAGCGTGGGGTGCATTTTACTATTTTTTCATAACTTCTTTTCACTCATAGATATTGGCAAATAGAATAATTATAACATTTAATATATTAAGCACTACACGCTTTTTACTCTGAAGTGACAAACTCTTTGTAATGAAAAATTATTTTCTAATTTTTAGTTCGGTTGCATATAAAAGCGTGTTTTTAGTTTTTTTAAACTATTATTTATTTATTTATTTTTTTTTGTTGACTTTCCTTCCCTAAGTAGCGGCTACAGAATTTCTAATGGGTTCGGTTATTTAAAGCTTTGTGAAAATTTTGAAAGGAGCTTAACTCTTTATAGAATTTTTAAAGTGAGCTTATGTTTATTTGTACTTATCGTTGTTTAAAAAAATAATAATCCAAATTTATGATATTAGGCAATAATAC